>JAZKJV010002974.1:0-134385 GCA_037367405.1 Ottelia alismoides
TACAGGATCATGCTCTTGAATTCCCTCGAGCGGCGCTACTTCGACCTCTGCTGCGACCATTGCCGACCTTTCGCTAGACGAGTTCCTCTGCTTGTCGAGGGCTCACGACACTATGATTGAAGACGTGCAACAAGAAACGCAGGACGTCGGCTTCGCCATGGCCAGCGAGATTGTGAGGTCGTCAGGACTCGCATCGAAAGCGGCAGTCGAAGGTGAAGATCATGCATCGGGGGCGGCGTGGCCTATGTACTCTGTGACCTCTCGGAGAAGGTCTTGTGGGATGTGCCGAATCGGCTCGTCGTCGTAGGAACGGGTGCGTTTGAGTGGACGCTTGCTCATGGACCACAACCGTTCGAGATTCGGAGGAAGAGGCTGGTTCAGTGACACTTCCATTACCTTTTCCACCACCATGGTCAGCAACGTTGTTCCAGCAAGGACAGCAACAGATTGGCCACTCCCGGCGTTACCAGCTGCGGATTGTGGATGTACAGAGTCATGAGCGACAGGAGCGTATTACCACGCATTGGCTGTTCAGAATCATCCACTCGTGGGCGACATGACAGAGAATGGTCTCGAGGAAAGGCGCTTCCACGGCCTTGAGTCGGACCTCGGAGCCCGTGTGCGCGACGCTTGTCGTACGCGTGGCATACATGAGTGACTGGACCAGGTTATGCACGACGTCCGTGTCGTCGAGTGCGATGCCGTGCTTCGACACGTACGCGCCAATGGCCTGTAGTAACTCCGACGGTCGGATGCGACAGAGAGAAGAGAACGCGGTGTTTCCCAACGGCGGGCCCCGTATCATAAGATGCACCATCCAGTCCGAAGCCCGTGTCTGTCGCTGCAAGAGAGCACGCAGTGCCACCACGCAATTGGTAGTCATTACATGGGACTGCAGACGCTCGTCCAAGACGTCTCTGCGGCAACGCGACTTGACACACAGAGAAGAGAGTTTGCACACGAGGTGAATGTCGCCCGTCTCCAGGGAAACCCGAAGGATGGTCTGGAAGGTGTTTGGAGAGGAACGCGCGAGGACCATGCAGAAGATCTCGACCATGTCCGCCACGCAAGGAAAACTATGTCGGTGACGCAAGATGTAGAGCACCGCATCCACACATCCCACCGGTACCACACCGAACTCCGCCGCGCGCGTCCACGCTTGTAAAATGTTGAACTTGACTGTCGAACCCCGCAGTTGCACGTAGGCCGGTGGCCGGATCCCTAAGAGGTGATGGCGCCCGACGCCTTGAAGGTCGTACGTACCGTCGCGGTGAGAAACCACCACGAGCGTCGACTCGTTGCTCGCCGTACACACGGTTCCCTCCGGAAACCACCCGCTGCAAAACTCTTGAAACATGCGCTGCCACACCCACTGTGGGATTTGGTGCGCTCGATCCTCCGCATCCACGTAATGCATAAGAGCTCTCGTGGCAATCACCATATCGTATGGAGGACGAGAGGAATCGGCCATTCTCGAAAGGACCGCAGCCCCAGGTCCCCGTCGAGCGACCAGATCGCAAACAATCCTTGGTCGGGGGCGCCGTACTTGTGATTTTCTCGCAGGTCGTGGTAGAGCTTTGAGCGGTCAAACCACTAAGCGCCGTCTTCATACCCTGGACAGTGGCATGTCGGAACAAAGCAGATCCCACCACCCACGCGAGATCAAAGTGCACCGCCCGTCGCACCAGATCCACCAGCTCCTTGGCGTGATCTCCCGGGAATAACACACACCGTCTCACACGCGGCGCGCAGATTGACCCTGGCCAGCTTCTTGATCTTGTCCACGGAGTATCGTGGCGACTCAGCACACCAATAACCTGAACGCCCATGTAGTCCGTCCGTAGGAAGCGCGACAACTCCGGTGCGAGCAGAGCGTCCAAGAGGCACGGGCATCTCGAGAAATTCTTGATGGACGACAGTCTGACGGCAGGAGTGCGGTGCAACATCTCCGCGAGGTGCAAGACGTCGGCACCCTCCGTAGGGAAAACGGTGGTGGCATGCCGGAATGCAGCAACGGAGAGAGCACAAGGAAAGCCAGCCGCACGTGATTTGCATAACACGGACGACCAGGAGAAAGGAAAAGGGGCCTTGCACACGGCAGCCACTTGCAGGAGGAGAGTCATGTCGGCGATCGCAAAGGACGTGGCAACGCGGGCCTCGGCTAGGCGTAAGATGCTCTGTGCAAAAAAGGCCTTGGTCTCGTCGTCCGTGCGCGCCAGGACCTTCCACGCTTCCAAGCCGTGGCCGTCCACGATATGCTGGACGATCCGTGGCCATAAGAGGACGCACAGTCTCTCGGGTCGGATTCCTGGCGAAGCGGATCCAGTCGCCAACGACTTGCACCTCGGCGAGGAGGGCGTCCCGTGCACCGACTTCGTACACGGCCTCCAGACAGATGTCCATGCGCTCGGCGTAGTCTTTGACCACGTCCCACAGCCGCGTCTGCCGAGGACCGACACAGAAACTTCGCGGTCCTTATCCATCCGCAACAGAACGACCATCCAGTGTTTCAGAGAAAGGCCAGACAACTCGTCTGGGTCCATGGCGCACAAGAGCCGCGTGATGGTACCGGGAATGCGCATCTTGGGGCTCAACGAGTGCAGAATACGGAGCACTTGCTCGACGGTTGCTGCTTACGATGACGAAGCTCCCTCTCCATCCATTTCCAAAAGACAAGCGCCATCTGCACAGCGCCTCGGTCAGAATCAGAACCGTCTCTTCTGTCCGACAAGGAGACCCGTGCTGAGTACACAATGATTGGCCCTACTTCTTGCGAAGACTGTCGTTCTCGTAGAAAGGCGGCACGGCCGGGCATGGGGCCCCATGCATCTTCCAGGCACCTTGCGCGCCGTGCGATTTCGACGAGGAGGGGCCAGACGGAAGTTCCGGTAATACTCGGACCAGCCGGGGAGCTTCCGATCCGGGGCGTCTCCCAGTGTGTCTGATTGGGCTTGCCTCATAAAGACGCGAGCGCACGCCACGAGGATCACCAAGGCAATAAGAACGGGGCCGAGCACCGAGAACGTCATAATACTCTTACAGTCACCCAATAAAATCTTCAGATTCGGCGTTCGCGGGCCAACTTTTTTTAAGATCCGCCATGTTAACCTCTTCTCACACAATTCTTCCAGTCGCTGAATACATTATTGACTCTTGCTGATTTTACGCTTGCAGACATGAAGACCTTTGGAAATATTCTCGCCTTCTTCTACTGCGCCCACGCCGTCCCCGTGTACCTTCGCCATCTGGACACGGACCCCGAGATGTACGAAGCGGTCAAGAACAACAAGGACCTTGCGTTCTCTCGCGAGCGCGAGACCCACTTCCAGAGCTCGTACGTGTTTCGCACGCGAGCTCCCACCAAGGCAGCGTACGGACCATACGGAGATGGGAGTCTGTCGACTCCTACACCGGCGCCGACACCTGTGTACGGTGGTGATTCCCCGTCTCCGCCGGCTAGTCTGCCCGCGCCAACCCCTATCCCCACGGCGACCCCGACTCATGTCCCACGGCGGCGCCGACACCTGTGTACGGTGGTGATTTCCCGTCTCCGCCGACCAGTCTGCCCGCGCCAACCCCTATCCCCACGGCGGCGCCGACGCCTTTTCCCACAGCGAGTCCCACGGCGGCTCCGACTCCTGTTCCGACGGCGAGTCCCACGGCGGTGCCGACTCCTGTTCCTACGGAGAGTCCCACGGCAGTGCCCACCCCGTGCCCCACGCCGATCCCGACAGAGGCCCCCACCCCCGTCCCCACGCCCGCCCCCACGGCCAAGGAAGTGTACGGGGAAGACCCCAACGCGCTCGCTGCGCCAACCCCGTCGCCTACTGCGGCGCCCACCAAGAACGCCTACGGCTACGGCCCCGCCCTCAAGACCCGGGCTTGATTTCGTTCAGAGTGTAGACCAAGTGTAGCCGCATTTTTTTAGGCTGTCTTGGTAAAGTATGAATTCCGACCGGAAACGACCCTACAGCTTAGGCGCTTTGACCCCATGGCGTCTTTTCAAAGAACCCTTCAATATGGTCTTGTGTGGAAAGAAACATTGCGGCAAGTCGACTTATATCATGGACACCTTATACCGCTTGCACTGTCTCGGTTATCCGCGGGTGGTCGTCTTCTCCGGCACCGAGGACGCAAACGAGTTCTATACGGAGCGCATCCCCAAAGGATACATCCATCACGGTCTCGACCTCGACACCCTCGAGTCCATCGTCAATGCACAGAAGCAAGTGGTGGCTAACATCAGAAAGGCCGAGCGAAAATTAGGACGGTCGCTTGGCATCGATACGCGGCTGGTGATTGTGTGTGATGACATTATGTACAGGAAAGGCATATCCAGGTCTGAAATCTTTGCACAGATCTTTATGAACATTCGGCACTACTCCATCTCCATCATTGTCTCTTGTCAGTACATCATGTCGCTCGACATTGCCTGTAGGTCCAACGTCGACTACCTCGTTGTCCTACGAGAACTCATCCCCAAGAACCGCAACAAGCTGCACGAAAACTTTTTCGGCATGTTTCCCAAGAAGCAGGACTTCTTCACGGTGCTCGACCAGTGCACACAGAACTACGAAGCCGCTGATTCTCGACAACACGCAGCCGTTCACCTCGCCGGAAAAGTGTGTCTTTTGGTTCAAGCGGAACTGAACCTACCCCCCTTGTCTTGGAAGCAAGACCTTCCAAGAATACGACAAGAAGTCCAAGCACCTCCACGCAGACAAAACCTCCTAGCCGGACCTCACGCAGTCGTACGCATCGCAGTACTGGCTGACCGAACACCCGTGACGCGTCTTTTGGTCGAGCAGGTCGTTCTCAATCTGCTGGACCCGCGAAAGCTCCTCGATCTGATTCACACAGTACTCGTAGGACACGGGGAGCCGGGATGACAACTCCTTCATACACGACACAAAGAGCATCTTGTTCACCTTGTAGTGCAAGAGCTCGTGGCACCGGAGGCTGCTGAGATTTTTGTGCGTCTCTTCGTCGGCCAGGGGAGCCTCGGGAAGGTCGATCACGGTAGTCATGCGCACGCGAAAGCTTCCGGCCGCACGGCCGTAATCAAAGAAAGAACGGGTGATCCCGTCATAATCCAACGCTCTCTTTCTTTCATGCCCTCCAGGTTCTTTCTGACGGCTTTCCATGTTCTACCTCCTACCCGGTGGTAATTGAAGAGAGGCTCTTCGACGCTATAGGAAACCTCGTTGATCATGGTCAAACCGTTTACACGTCTGCTACATAATGTTCCCCGCGAAAGGAGCCTGGTCCGTGTCCGATGACCGGACAGCACCTCCACGCAGGCGGACACCGGACACGCTCGCCAAACCCCGGGTCCGACGACCGACTGTGCTCCTCGGACGGTATGCACACGGTGTCATAGCCCAGCAGTGTGGTTGCAAGGCAAAGCAGCGTCAGCGAAGAGCAAAAAGGGATCGTGACGGCGACGCTGTGCCGCAGAGCCATGTCCTCCTCTTCCATCGCAAAGACTTGGACCACCAGAAACAAGAGCATCATCAATGACGCCGCCGCAGAAACAACAGAGTACTTTAGCACGACGACTCGTTTGTGGTGCGCTGGCTCACGTCTGCAGTCGTCAATGACGTGATTCAGTCGATTCACGAGAACAAGCAAGAACAGCGCGCTGGCATTAATGAGTGCTACGGGAACCAAGGAAACCTGCACGCTCGAGACTTCCTTCATCTACTCTCAGTCGGTGAAAGAAAACCCCTGAAACCGTCGAGAGCTTCCGACAACGCGTCCAGCGACTCCTCCAGCGTGAGTCCCGTGCTATCGTACTCGACTCGACAAAGCCAGACTCCTTGAGCTTTTTCTTCTGGACGGCCTTTTTAACCTGTTTGATGGCCTTCTTCACGTCCTTTGCCCCCTTTATCAGCTGAGCCTGGACGGCTTGCCACAAACCAAGCGCCCCCGCACAATCATCTTTTTCAGAATCGGAAGAATGTACTGAATGGTCATGAGGAACACGGCCCACCAGAAGTATCGGCAAACCAAAAACAGAGGATAAGTTGAAGAGCGCAGTCATGGAGAACTGGATGGCTCCAATCAGCCCCTGGCTCGTGAAGGACATGTACAAGAGTGTGCCCCACAGAGCTAGCCACCCCAGCAAGAGGTACTTGGGATTGCGAACAAGCCACCACACGCTTTGGAAAGCCGACGCCAACGTTCATTCTTTTCCGATTCCGCAGGAAAAAAATCAACGAAAGGGCACTTCATGGTAGGGACGAAAAGGATGCAGTGACCATCCTCCGGTCCCATAGGCATACCGTAATAGAAAGGCACTCGGATCGAGTCTACAGAGGTGGTGCAGATTCTGAAGATCTGTCATGAGGTCCAAGCAAGTGTCGTAGTCCAGCAGAGCTTCCTGCACACGTCTTCGGAGCAATCGATCGCGGCAGGCATCTTCCCCTTGTGACACAGGGTCCAGAAACATCCGACGGCACGCGTCAGCGAGACCACCCATGGAAACGCTTACGCACGACCGAGATAAAAGCATCGCGTTCGCGCGCGCGGAACGGCTTGGACAGAGACCTCGTGCACCCGTTTCTCCCGTCTTCCAGTCGCACGTACGGCGGCAGTGGGGGACCGCCGTACTTGTTCCAACAGACATCCGCAGAGAGCATGATGGTCTGAGATCGGGTCTGGAGCGGGTGTATCCGAGGGCTCGATCGAGCGGCAAACTCCCATCCACTCTTGGTGATCCTCCGCAGTACACCTCTTCCATCTCTCCAACGTGTCTCGCCAACTCGTGCATGAGGAAACCTGGTAAACAAGCAACGTCGGTCTCTTCTACTTCGGTATCCATCCGTTGCAGACGCTAAAGTCACGGAAGAATAATTGACCTCATGCGTGCAACCTCGGTCAGATACAGATCAATCCAAGGATCCGCGTCCCGACCCGTCTCGTCCTCAATTTCGCTCTTGATGAGCCTCCATTCCAAATCCATCGTCTCCAACACTACCGGCACCTTGCTCTTCCCCGCGCATCTCTACTCAGAATCTTCCACAAATGACACGCCGATACCACCATGCCCGCGTGCAAGATGCGAGCGGCGACCGAAGGGAGAAACTCTTGTTCCATCGGACGCGTCTTGCGGAACACAAAAGGAGGGTCCAAGTCGATTAGCCGCACCTCCTCTACTCCTTTATTCAACACCACGTTACCGGGATTGACGTCGTCGAAAATCCACCCCGCCTCGGCCATCAAGCCCAGTAATCGAACAATCTCAAGCCCCAGACAGTGCTGCTCCTGTCGTGAAGGCTTAGTTCTCATCCATTGATCAACATCCATATCGTACCGCTTCATGATTATGAACTCTGGTGTCGATGTCACTACCTCCGGTCCCACTTCCAATCCCCCCATTGTATTCGCTACCTCGAGCTCGCATGCACTGAACAGACTACCGTCCGTCTTCCATCGACACAACAGATCGTCACGGTTGGCTGTGCGCGCGGGCGCCGTAGTGTTGCACGACCCTCTACGAACGCCTTTCGTTTCTACGTGTACCGTGTCCGGCAAGTTCATCATTGGCGATACGAAGTGCTAATTTTTGCGTTGGATCCAGACTCAATGCCAGAAAGTTGCGGACTCGTGCATAAACCCAGAAAAAGTCAGATGTGTCTGCGATGCAACAAGACTCGGGCAAACTACGGCTACGATGACAAGAAACATATGTGGTGCTCTCCGTGTGCCCAGATCGAGTACGCAAATCAAGGCATCGAGGAGAGCCGCAGGTGCGATGCGAACCGCAAGTGCCGCAGATGCGACAAGGCTGTGGCGAGCTACGGCTACGACGGAACAAGACGATTTGGTGCTCTCCGTGCGCCCAGATCGAGTATGCACAACAAAACATCGAGGAGGGCCGCAAGTGCGATGCGACTCGCAAGTGTCGCAGATGCGACAAGGCTGTGGCGAGCTACGGCTACGACGGGAACAAGACGATTTGGTGCTCTCCGTGCGCCCAGATCGAGTATGCACAACAAAACATCGAGGAGAGCCGCAGGTGCGATGCGAACGCAAGTGCCGCAGGTGTCACAAGGCTCAACCGAGCTACGGCTACGACGGGAATAAGACGATCTGGTGCTCTCCGTGCGCCCAGATCGAGTATGCACAGCGGAACATCGGAGAGGGCCGCAAGTGCGATGCGACTCGCAAGTGTCGCAGATGCGACAAGGCTGTGGCGAGGTACGGCTACGACGGGAACAAGACGATTTGGTGCTCTCCGTGCGCCCAGATCGAGTATGCACAACAAAACATCGAGGAGAGCCGCAGGTGCGATGCGAACCGCAAGTGCCGCAGGTGTCACAGGCTCAACCGAGCTACGGCTATGACGGGAATAAGGCGATTTGGTGCTCTCCGTGCGCCCAGATCGAGTATGCACAGCGGAACATCGAGGAGAGCCGCAGATGCGATGCACAGCGGAAGTGTTGCAGGTGTCATAAAGCTCGGGTGAGCTACGGCTACGACGGGAACAAGACGATTTGGTGCTCTCCGTGCGCCCAAATCGAGTATGCAAAGCAGAATATCGAGGAGAGCCGCAGGTGCGATGCACACATGAAATGTCGCAAGTGTGACAAGACTCGAGCGAGCTACGGCTATGATGGAAACAAGAGGATTTGGTGCTCTCCGTGCGCTGAACTCGAGTACACACAACGAAACATAGAGGAGAGCCGCAAGTGTGATGCGAACCGCAAGGTGGCTTTCTTTTTGGCGACGGCACACAGTGTCCTGTGTTATTATCATCGTCATCGTCGCTATGTGCGAGGCACGATACATCACGAAAGAGGAAGCGCAAGAACCAGGAGATGGTGGTCATCGACCATCTTCGGCAAACCATCCGAGGAGACATGCAGCACAACAAGGTTGAGTTTGTGGAGTGCTTTGGCATCACCGGGTCTACTACTTCCCGATGCGCGCTGGGATATGGGTCGTGGCACTCGCACAGTAGAGGTCGACGAGCGTCAACACGTCAACTACAACTGCGAGGCGAAGCGCATAATGGAGTTGGCACAGTCACGCGGAGAGGGCGGCCACCATACTGATCCGGTACAATCCAGATGCCTATCACATTGACGTAAGGTATGGCGGTGGAAAACCGAGAAGAGACTACAGTTGGCTGGAACGGGTCGTTCGTTGGTCCCTGACGCAAGAGGCCGGGGAGATCGCGGCGGACAAGCTGGGCCCTCGGTAGGATACTGGTATTCTACTTATTCTACGATGACCGCGTCAGCGAGGACAGCGAGGGTCGCTGGCCAGGCCAGGTACGGTACCTGAGCATCAGAGCCACACGGCTACGGAGACCGAATATACAGAGGAGCCGTTCGAGCGTAGCTTTAGGGTTTAGCGTCCGTCGGACACCGGTCACGATGCGACTATCTGGTATTGGTACACAACAAAAAGCATTTTCTCGTACGACCTCACCAACGCTCTGGTCCATCCCTCCGCTTCTCGGAACACGGTCTCGATATCTTCTAAAACTCGGCCCCTCCTAAACCCGCGGCTGGACACCGTAACGCCAGACACACGCCGCGTGCCACGAGTCTGTTGTGGAGAATGGTCTGGATGTCACTCTCGGGGGACAGGTACTGGTTTCCTTTCCACGTCGCACAGTAGTCGAGCCACGCACTCCCAATGGATCCTTTCGCCGCGGTATCGAGGAATCGCGCCACCGACCCCCGTTGCACATGCGGCCAGTGTTTCATCCTTTCGTAACTCTGAAAGTCCAGCTGCGGACACCGGAGTCGGCCGATCGGAATGTCCTGAGAAAGAAGCGTGATCGTCGTCTGGAGCTCGGGGGTATCGAGAAAGACCACGTGGCCCGGAGGACCCCGGACGGCTCTCCGCGCAAACTCCTGGTTGCACTCGACTTTGACCTCGGTGGCAAGGTGGTGAAAGGAGAACGTAGACGCCAGGTCCACGAGACATTGGGTCGCTCCGCCGGCCCGTCTCAGGTAAGCACGACGGGGACCATCCGGTTGCGGACGAACTTGCGCAGGTGCGAGTAGTGCAGAACGGGAGGCTGGTACTCGTCCTCCCACTTTATCACGCGCGTCTGCATGTAGGGTCGCAGGGTGATCATGCCCGTCTTCTCGTCAATGTCATCCACCCACCATTGCGAGTGGCCGTGATCAAATACGCTATCTCCGTCCCGCAAGAGCGCCGTGGCCATCTCCTGCGCAGAACACGTAACAAGAGTCTGTCAGTCATTGGCGTTGCCATGAGCTTCGCTGCGCAGAGTCGACACGAAGCGACGAGCATCGTCCTCGGTTAACGGTGTTCGGCACATTGGGCATCTCTGCGAGGCCCTGCGTCCGACTCATCTCTCGGAAGCACTTGTTGTGCACGTGATGACCACATGCAAGGGAAGAGTAGGCCACATCCTGACACAGGCTACAAGAGTTGGAGCTCGTAGTCTCGCAGTGCTTGATCTTGAGGTGCTCAAAGACACACGCTGGACATAAAAACTCGCTGCTGACGGCCAGCGCCCCGCAGTCGTAGCACGTCCGGGCATTTTCTGAAAAGCGCAAGAACCAGCTTGCGATCTCGGTGTCCACGAGGGGATCACAAGGCTGCACGACGTGTTCGTGACGGCTACCAAATCGACCACCATATCGACGGCAACGGTCATGAGCTCTTGGTTCTCGTTTCGAGTGAGTCGCAGACCCTTCAGCAACGCCCCGGTCACGGCGGCGGTCGTGCTGAATGAGCGTGAGGTCAATCATAGCGGTTGGGTGTGCGTTGCGACACGCTACACCGACGACATCTTGCCATTCTGAAAACGTGGCCACAAGTCTGGGCACGATGATGGGTGGTGACTGGTCAACCATGGAAGAGGAGTCACCCGAACCAAACAAAATAGCTGCTTGGTGTCCGACGCGCGCTTCTTTCAAGCCCGTCGCGCCCATGGCTTTACCAAAAACAGACAGACACACTGTGCCTTGACCTGGACCCGTGCGAACAAGAAACTCTCAATCCCAAGGCAAGACTCATGGTGGACTCGTGTCTGCAGTGGTTTAACGTCAACCCTTCTTTCCGCACCGTGCTTCTGCACATCCTGACCCGTAAGGCCCCCTTCTCCTTGCGGGTAGTGGACTGGCTGGTCACGAACTTCAGCAAGTATCACCGCATCACGGTGCTGTTCCGCGGCATGCCCCTGGACGTCCACGACGATTACCAGAGACACCTTTTCGTCTTCAACAAGAAACTCTTTGACCCGTTCGCCCGGCGACAAAGGATCCGGCTGACCCACCGCGATGGACAGGTCACCACCACGGTCGGACAGCTCAACTTCATGAAGTGGTTTTGGAACGGGGCCTCCATGAGGTGGTTGTCGACAAGAAACAGAGATGAGGCCGACATGAAGCACGGAGTGCGCGACAACAAGGCGCCCGCCGAGAAGAAGGCATTCTACCACACCGGGCCCTTCACTTTGTCGTTTTGAACAAGCTCGAAAAAAAGACGGACCACCTCTCCTGATCACGTGTGGTCTCTTGCCTCTCCCTCATCACCTTTCTGTGTGCACTCTCGTCGTGCTCTTCGGTCACAAAGTACTCCTTGAACGCGTCCAATGAGAGACGGCGAGTACGCCAGTGTCTCCTTGGAAGACCTCGCCCGGAATGGGGTGTAAAGCGACGCACTCGTCGTTGGTCACCACCAGAGCCAGAGGCGGGCGGATACAGTCGTCGGGCCAAAGCACGTCGGCGCACTCCTTGAGGTGCTGCACCGACTTGTTGCGGTCTCCCACGGCCTTCTCCTCGTGCTCCTCCAAACACCGGTGGATCGCGTGAACGACCGCCGCAAAGCGCGGACACATGTGTTGTATGCGGAAGAGCAAGGGTCGTGCCGTCTTCTTACGGAGTATGGCGCACGCGACCATCAGCGGATACGAGGTTTTGGCGGGATTGGAAGAACGGAGCGTCCTGACCTGGCTGTCGTACAGCTGCTCCAGGTCCGCTTCCCCCATCCCCCGGATGATGGTACATATCTGAGATACCGGAGACTCTTGCTTCTGCGCCTGGGCATACAACGCCATGAGCTGCCGCACGGTCAAAAACCCCTTGCTGGGATTCGCTTGCCGCAGCGAAGTCGCCTTGCGAAACACATCGTTCATCTTGACGCCGAGCTCCGTGTCGTGTAGAAAGTCGGTATAGCCTACCAGTAATGCGGTGGCTCTGTCGTGATTGTGCGGCATAAGGAGAGGGACGAGGTACGTCCACCACGCGTCCCATTCCAGGGCGTCTCCCAGGCCAGCTTCGCAATCTCCTCAGAGGCGTCCGTCTTGTTGTAGTCTCCACTCGCCGCCAACAAGACCGAGAGCTGTTTGGCAAGCTTATCCGCCATTCCGTGGAAAGTCCTCCATCCTGAGATTCAGATCCAGCAACTTTTTTGCCTCTCTCTTTCCCTCCGCCAGCCTCTCCTTCTCGTTGTAAAAGTGCTCTTCCACCAGCAATCGTACCCTCGTCAGCACATCCCGCAGACCCTCGTCGGCGATCTCTGGGATTCTCAGCTCGCAGTACGAGTGCAAGAAGCACGCCGTCTGTTCGTCCTCCTTGGAAGCGGCCCCTTGGGAATCGGGTTGCCCTGACCGTCATCCGTGAGCGACTCCGCAAACTCTCGAGCAACCAGTTCGAACGATCGCAGCAGCCGGTTCCGGTCGTCCGGCGCGAGACGGAGAGCGCGCAAGATGACCAGTTCCACGGGGGAAATCTCCAGTGACCCCTCGCCCGAAGCCCCAAGAGCTCGTGAGGCTTCTTTGTCTCCAGACTCGTATAGACGTATGTATCCTTGAAAAAGTACCGCATGACGTTTGCGCCACGTGCGAGAACCGCCGAGCCACGTCCTGACGAGACCCGACCTCGACCGGGACCTCGCAGGCCACGAGATGATTGTCTGGGTTCACACACACGCGATCGCTCCCCCACAAATACGCACATCCGGTTTCAGAGACCCCGCCGTCGTGGTGGCCAGCACCGTCCTCGCCTCTGCAAGGGGAGCGCCTGTTTGCGGGCTGGGGGTGTAGCTGCCGAGTCACCAGACGGTGACGCGGGGCAGAGGGCGCTGGCGTCTGCACCGGGAACGACGGCGCCAATAACGGGAGGGAGTGTGTCGTCTGAGACCTCTTGATGATGTACTCCACGCTGTCCTCCGGTTTGCCCAGAATCTCCACAACAAACTTCTCCGTGCGGCTCAAGACCGGCTTCTTCGTAAGACTCTTAAAGACGCCCGGATACTTCTCCTCCAACGCAATCTGCAGCGTCTTGACGAGCTGTTCCCTCTCGCCCATCGTCGGGCACACAGGTCACTAGGGGATTGCTCTCGAAGCTCTCGCACGACGACGACGAGTCCGAGTCCAGATCCGGAATCTGTCTCCGGATCGCCTTTCGCAGGTTGCGCAGACAGGGCTTGGTCTTTTCCTCGGGATCGGCCGGACTCGCCTCTTCCTCCGAAGAACAGGACTGCAACTCGGGGACTGGATCGGCGGCGACCTTCCGTGTCTCTACCACCGGACTCTTTCTAGTAACCGTCTTGCTCTTAGCAGCCGGTGCGGGTGCGGGTGCGGGTGGTGGAGTCGAGGGGCCGAGCCTTGGATTCTCCGACAAGGTGGTCAGCTCCCACGAGTCATCGTCGTCTTGTGGGGCAGGGTCGGGGTCGACACGCACAGCCCCACGCGGAAAGCCCAAGCGTCCTCGCTGGCGTCCGACCACCCGGTCAGAGAAGACACCACACTCTCCGTATCCGAGCTCTTCTTGCTGTGAAGAGGCGAGGGGAAATCCAGTGTAGCCCCTTTAGGTACCAAATGGATCTTTTTCGAGCCCTCCATAATCTTTCTTGTCTGCGATAAAAAAAGAAGTGTCCGAAGAGACCCGTTCCGTCTGAAACCATACAATTTTCTTCGCCAACCCAAGTGAAATGTTGTCTGACACTTGTCCTGATCTCTTACGAGAAATGTCAGCATTCTTGACGGACAGGCAGCGTCTAGGACTCGCTTCCGTGTGCAGGTCCCTCCGCGACACCTTTCGAGTCGAGCGAGCCCCCATTTCGACGTCGATTCGGGAACGCTGGTTTCCACACATATGGACGCCATGGACCTCGAGCGATACGAGGACGTCCAACGCGACGCCAACAAGTACTTATACACGCAAATACAACTTGGATACACACTCGTGGTGGAGGCGCGAATGAAATTCCTTCGCGTCCGCATTAACCCCATTCCTTTCCTTGCCATATGGAGCCACCTCGTGGGACCCGAAAAGGAGACCATCCGAACGTGGTGTTGGGACGTGATGGAACAGACGGAGATCGGAAGCATACCGGCCCACCACCTGCTCGTCGTTCTACGGAGGATCCTTCACGGTCCACACACCTGTCAGCGAGCCGTGCTTGCACGCAATTCGTTCTACCTGTGCAAACTCATCTTCTACGAGCCCAACTTGAGCGAGGTGGCCCTCTTCCTCCTCGACGAATTCTCGCAGTCCTTCGAAACAGAACGAAAGTGGATGCTTCCCCTCTCACTCGGGTCCTCCCCAGAAGTACTCCGTCGTGTACTCGAATTCTGCCGAGGAGAACACTTATTCAACGCCGAGTGGGCCGTGATTGCGCTGGAAAGCCGAGGGCTCTACACGAATGCGGAGATCGTCAAGGAATTCTACCCTGTAAGAGGTCGAGAAAGATGCGGAGATGGAGCAGTACTCGTCTCTTGATGCGCCTCGTCGCGGGCATCTTTTCTCCAAAGAGGTACCTCCACAGCACGACGTCGTCCGCCGGCAGCGGCAACTTGTCGGTCTCTGCTTGCGGACCGAGCCAACTCACAGCCAATTCGATGCTCACATTCATCAACCCCTTCCGGATCTTTTGCGGCATGTCCTTGCGCAAGAGAGACCGAAGACGCATCCACACAATCATCGGCGTGCCAAGCATAGGTGGTGGTCCAGTGGTTCTCGTCGCACACCGTAAAAATGTGCTTCCGTTCTCGCGGGGAACCCGGAAAAACGCACAGTGTCGCTCATGCCGCGACAAGCTTGTGAATCTCTTGTACGACCTGAATGGGACATGTCCACCTTGGCCTGCACAGCACGGGGAAGCGGAAAACTCACCTTCTTGAGGTGCGCGTTGAGGCGGTGGAAGATAGAACTGAGCAGCGTCGACTTGTAAAACACGGGTACATACTGTTTAAGAGGGTCGTTGGATCCGTCGTGAACTAGTGTAACAAAGAGTATAGGGAAGACCGACTTGGCGATAATCATGTTGTCCTCGTCAAACCCGTTGAACAGCTTCGTCAACGTTTGGTCAAAGGTCGAGTCAAAGCCCGTGTGCAAGGACTGCATAATCTCTTTCAGCAAATCCTTTGTGGTCTGTCGGATAGAGAACTCCACCTCGTCAAAGGGGTTCACCGTCGCAATGGTCTCGGCAATCACTTCTTCCGTGAGCATATTCTTCAAATTCCACTACAGAAAAAGTTCCTTGTCTCAAGTCACCTTACCCGACATGACCTTCTCTGCCTCTGGAGCTTCTTCATCGTGTTGCTGGTGATTTCGTGATGGATCCTCTCCATCCGTAATCGAACGCTCTTCACATCCTGGAGCATCTTGTGTAGTACTCGTAGTCGGCCTTGGCCTGCGCCTTCTTTGCATCCATTGCAGACTAGTGAGAGAAAAATTCACTGCAGCGGGACTACACGCGTGCCGTAGGGATCCCGCACAATCTCTCGGACCTTGGCAAAGGCGTCCACCCCAAGGTAGACCTCGGTCTCTGATATCAAGCACGGCACCCCGGGGAGCCACGTGTCCTCGACTTCCAATCCAGCGTTCCCCAAATCAACATACTGGAGCAGCTGCTGCCCCTTGGCATCGTGCGCGTGAGCCAGCTCACGCATCAGAGTCGTAGAAAAGGGGCAGTGCACCAGATCCACAAAGAGGATGTTGGAGGACGGGTCAATTCTCTTCAACTCTTCTCGCGTCAAGAACAACGGCATCAGGTCGGATTACACGCACAAGTGGAAAGTTTCCTTATACTGTCGCACGCACTACACTATCCCATCCGACTGATCTCTTCAATAAAGTCCACCGCAACTTCTTCCTGGTCCTTCACCACACGCGGTGCAGACGCCAAGAGCTTCCGGTGCAGCTCGCAGTACCCAAACCCGTTGTGTACCATGTCAACTTTCAGAGAACACACGCCGTCGTTCTCAAAGACGGAGCACAGGGTCGGGTCGGACAACCCCTGCAAACGGTCGATGAATTCCGTACTCTCGATACCCACCTCCATGACCGTCGTGACAAGGTTACTCATGGTGGTCCGGAGAACCAAGCTCCTCGGCGCAACCGTGTCCGCCAGCTGCATCTTGTAGACGCCATTCCCAAAAAAGACCCGGTAGGCCACCTCCTGACAGACGCGGAGTTCCTCCTTGCTCTTCTCCATCTGCTCCGGCGTCAGTCTCTGTCGCAACTCCTTGTCCACATCCTGAATGTACCGGTCACGCTGAAAAGACGTTACCCAGAAGATAGATCACGGGTTGTGCCTGACCATAGACCTCGTACGGAGAAGGAGAGGACCACCACGTCGGGGTCGATGCTCTCCTTCTGTTCCGGGAAATCCCAAGGCAGAGCCTCCGTTTCCATGACCTCTCTCTGCAATCCCTTGACGTCCACGAGTACCGCGTGCTCCGAGAGAATCATTGCCTGGGGGTACGGAATCGCCAACAAACACGGTCAACCATTCTCAGCCACACTTGGTCCCCATCCGAGAGCACGATACGAATTCACGGCAACTCATCACAAAGTGTCTCCCACACACAGAGAATGAAACGTCGCTGTGAGGCGGGCGATTACAGCGACGATGATGACAGCACCGCCTCCTCGTACGGCGACACATCGGAAGACACCGACGACGACAACGATCTCCACGGGCACGGGTACCGCATGACCGAGACCTGGCCGACCGATATAGTGACCACGATCCGCAAAGACATCCCGGTCTCGGGCATCCTACCGGCCCCACCGAGCGAGACCTATTTCCGACGCTGGATTATGGACGGCGATATCGACCCATTCTTCAAGAAACACCCCCGCACCTCTGTACCACGCTGGACGGCTACGGCATGGACGACGTAAAACTCAACCTGCGACACGGCGTGGAGCACGGCGACGTCGACACGGTGTGCGCGTGTTTATTGTCCGTCTTTAATCTGTTCGTGGGGTGAATCGCCGGTCATGGTCCTCAGTTCGATAAAGGGAACGAGGGAGTCGCGCATGCAGCTGCTTCCGCCTTTGACCCTTTTGTAACCTCAACGCCCTAGCACTACACCAGGACCTGTGGGACACGCTGCGCTCGATCCTCTTTGAGCAGATCGGGCTCGGTACACCCACGGCTGTCCGCGACCTGCAACGGATGTGGTCGCGCTACGAGCTGTACCTCTTTTGCGACCCCTACGTATCGCTCGCCACGTTGCTCTCCATAGGGAAGCTTCTCTGTCGCGCCTACAAGGACGGCTCGGTGGCGTACACCATGGCCTGCTGCGCCGACACGGCACCGGCACGAAAGTTTTCGCCAGGAGGCCGTCGAGAACCCCGTGCAGCTGCCATGGCCATTCCCGACCACGGCGACTTTGAAAAGTGCCTCGAGTATCTATCCGTCCCCGACAAGTGGTTCCCCGCCGACTGCCGTTCGCGCAGGGGCTCTACGAGTACTCGTACATGGAGACCCGGCACGTCAAGCTCTTCCTCCAGTCCAAGGGCCTGCGCCCCAAGAACTGATGAGCCTCGCCGAGTCCGTCATGAAGGACGTCGCGTCGTACGCAGATTGCGCAGAGGAAGAAGACAGCCACCTCGCCTCGGGACGTGGTGCTCATTGTGCGCGAGTGGTGCATCTTCGAGTTCGCGCAAGTCAACTATCTGCTCGGGCAGAAGCGGGCCCAGGAAATGCAGTGCAAGATGCTGGCCTTCTTGCAACTTCTCTCGGACGCCTTGCGCGACAAGACCCTCCGAAGCCTCGGGCGGAATGGCCTGTGGAACGTCTCGTCTCTCTGTAGCGCCACCGAGGTGTGTCCTGTCTTTGCGCGCGACTTCCGAGAGGCCTCCCGTCCGCTCGTTCTCCCCTACGGAATCCTCGGCGAGGATGCGAGTGCGGCTCCGCGCGAACCCGCGCCCAAGAAGAAGAAGAAGGATCACAGCTTCAACATGGTGGAGATCATGAACCCCAGACCGCCCTTACACGCTCGTTCGCACTCGTCCAACCATCCGGCATCGTCATCACCGCCGATGGAAAGTTCGTGCCCCGACAGATGGCACACCACCATGTCAACCGGTCTATATACGACTTTACCTCCTGGATCTTCAAACTGTACCTCGCCCAGAAAAACTGGAGGAAGCTTTTGCGGTCGCAGTCGGGGAAAGGAGCGACTAAAGTCTTGGACACCTTCATGTTCGAGCCGGCGTATCAGGGGTACGAGCCACACATCCTCTGTTCAGAGACGTATTACCACACGGTACGGCTCCGCATTCGCGCCGCAGCACTCGAGAAGCTGGAAAAGCACGTACCGCCGACCAAGGACAAGTCGCCAGAACCCAAGATCGTCTTTGATTCCGCCGTAGAGAGCGTTATCTTTCTGGAGAAATTCGCAGACGAGGAGGTGGTTCCGTACGAGGCTGTGGTCTTGGGGCCTTTCCCTTGTCAGGAGGAACAAGAACTCGTCAAGAGGCTAGCCACGGTCAACCGCGCCAAGTCCGAACTGGGCCTCTCTTGCATGTACTCCGGCGTGGTGACCCTCGTGCTAAGGGACTTTCCAGTGGACGGGCTGAGTCTCCACCCCAAAGTCAAAAAGAACCGCCCCGCCGTGTTCGTCGTCCACGTCCCCTGGCAACACCCCGGAAAGGCCATTACTGTGGAGGACGCGGGCGATTGGCTGCGGTCCAAAGGGGTTGCGGGCTCTCCAGACCAAGATATTTCCATCCCAAGCGCATTGCACCCGTAGTGGTGTACACCGCGGCCTTTACGGGAACGGCTCGCCAGGCAAAGACCTTCCAATGCGTTTACGTCTACCTGGAGATGGACGTAAAGCGCGCGCAGGAGGAGAGAAGGTAGAGGGCCGTGGTCCACACCACGCGCTTGTCTATCGTCCATGGACGACACCAAAGAATCGGAATGCCCTTCTACCGTGTCGTCTCGACTCGCGGCCATTCGAAGCCAAGCTGCGCGTGATGGCCCAGCACGAACGGGTCACGAACTTTGATCAGTACATTCGAGGGCTCAGGAATCGACTCGTGACAGCCGATCGGATTGTAGAGAACGTGTAGATGTAGGAACAAGGCAAGCCGACGCCATTTTTTTTTCTAACTCGTGACCAAAAGAACATGAGCACCTCCTCTTCCGAGAAGAAACCCGAAGTCCCCGATCCTCACGGCGGAACAGGCGGTCCATCTGGCCCACTATGCCATCCACTACTACCGTGTGAGTGTGGCAAAGACCTCGCCCCAACTGCAAAAGGCTATAGAAAAGCTTGAGCTCGAGCAGAATGCCTCCCTCATGTCGCTCGCCAAGTACATCTCCGAACTCCGGTGTTCCAACATGGGGGCATGCGATCTCTTGCACCTCAAGTCCGAGCATAAGGAAGCGCTGGAGAAGGCTCTCAAGAATCTCGTGTGCTGCGTGGAAAAAAGCAGCGCCGCCTGCTGCTCCCCCATGCAGCCCTTCCTCTTCCCCTTTATGACCAACCCCAGCTCTTCGTTCCCAGCCCCTCCACCTCCCTTTTCACAGCACCCACGACCTACTTCCCCACGGCGACCCAGGCCGCGGCCACCTCTTCCGGAGGCGGCACCAAGAAGAAGAAGGGGGGGAGCTAACTAAGCAGGCATCGCTGAATCGCTGAATGCTGCAGGGCATGGGGAGATCTCTTGTTTGGAGACGAGAGAGGGCAAGGCCTTTCGGAATCCCGCTCTGCGCATCAATCAGTACGGCGCTGGACCATAAGACACTGCAGAGGTGCGACCTCCTCGACCGCATCGTCGAACGTGTCGGCCGCGAAGGGAGCCGGAACCATCGCCTCACGACCGAGACCATCTGCGAGATGGTGCGCAGCCTGAACAGAATCGAGACGCAAGACAAGAATCCACGCCCACCGAGCCCCGACGCCAAGTGCTGTCCGAGTGCCTCCATAGTGCTCAACAAGGAGGAGGAGTGGGTGTGTCGGGGTTGCGGCACGGTGTGCGGGTGCAATCGGTTCAAATCCGAGGTGGCGTTTCAGAGGATCTCCGGTCAAGAGCACGCGCAAGACCACTACGGCGGAGAGGTCCAGACCCATACCGAATCGGCCATGCGCCCATGCATCTCCATGATCAACCGCGTTCTTTCCTCGGAGCCTACCATCTCCTACGCCGTACGATGCGAGGCCGAGTCTGACTGTCACGCGTGGTTACGCAGAGGAAAGGCCAACACCAAGCTACTCGTCGCCGCGTCGCTCGTCCGCTCGCTCCTCAAGCTCTACGCGCAAGAATACACGGTGGTCGACACGCGCACCGGCGCTTTCGAGAGAGACGCTACGACGGACTGGACGTCGCTCCGCCACTCCCGCCATTCTCGCTGCGTGCACTGAATTCCCAGGACGGTAATGTGCCCCCCGCCAAACGCTGCAGAAACTCGTCTAGTTAACTAACTAGTTAGTTAGACCAACATCCCGCGTGCACCAAAGAGACACTGTGCACGTGTTCGGGAGCAACCGGTATTCCATACGCCCGCCAACAAGAGTACCATCCGTGTCATTACGAAGATGCCTGCTTTTGAGTGTATAGGCATCCGACCCCGGTGCAGGAGTCAGCGTGAACTCTTGCACTGAAAAGAACCCCCCTGTAGCTCGTCGTCTGTCTCGGAGCCGAGCCTTGAGCTCCTTCAGTTGCCTCTTGACCTCTCGGGCCTTCTCCGGATACGTCGCCTTGGCCTCGTGGTACACATGCTTCAAATTGCGGTACATCTCCATCTGGAGGTCTTTCGTTCCCATGCTAGGACGCTGAATGAGCGGCAAGTCCATGTCCGTGCTTTTTTTGTCTAGAAGAACAACAAGAAAAAAGGCTCTTTGACCGTTGAGATAACATGATTCTCTTGACCTTCATCCCCACGATACTCCTACTGGCTACCCTCGTGTACGCCATCGTCCTTCACATCTTCCAAGGCATGCTCCTCATCCAAGACAACACGGCGCTACTCGTGGCCTGGATCGCAGACAGTCTCCAGATCCTGCCGGGCATAGAGGTCCTCGCAGCCAGTCTCGTGGTGCCGTCCAAACTCCCCGAAACCGTCTCGGAAGTCTCCGTCACGGACGACTTCCGGCGCGTCTGGCTGTCCTACCCGCGGTGCTCGCAACAAATCATGACTCTCCAGTGCATCTGGAACCCCGCGCTCCTGGAAGAGGCCAGAAAGAATTTTGGAGAGGTCCTGGGGCTTCCCGGGGCCGACTGGTCTATCTCCGCATCGATTACAGCATGATCGAGCGCCGGCCCCTGGCCTATTGGGTGAGCCAGATGCGCATGCCGCGGCGAATCAAGTACTGTTCGTTCTACAAGCTCATGGGACTCGAGGACCCGTTCATGTTTCCCCCTTACCCCCGTTCTCCAGGACCACTACGCAGAAGAGCATGATCCCACAACGGGCCGTCCTGGTACTGCAGCACATTGTCGACGGGAGATTGAGGAGGCAGTACTCGTGTCAGGTGACGGATCAGCTGCTGGCCGTCAGTGGGCCCCAAGGGCAATTTCTTCATCGACAGCTCCGCGGGCAACCAACTCGACCCCGCCTTTCTCTTTCATTCTTCTACAACACGAGGTCTCTCAGCTCCTGTGTCGAGCGCGCGAGCAGATCACTTTCCACGCATCGACCACGTCGCCACCGACATACATCGCAAAGCGACCAATGCCCGCCAGGTCCTGGCGCTGCGACTACGACTACAGAATGCTAGCAACCGAGTCTCCATCATCGACATGGACGCTTCCTGCCATTTTGAGAGATCCGGCTCGACCCACTCGTCCTCCACCGGCTCGTAGTCCAGGGCTCGAAGTCCTTGGATGTACTGAATGTACTCGTAGTCGGGGTCCACCGCCGAGTCCCTCGCCGGCACCGGTAGGCCGAGCGCCGTCATAACGTAACGAATGGTTCCCTGTCCATGCTGAGCATCTCGCGCACCTCAACACCATCCAAGAGCTCGCCCAGCACCTCCAAGAAATGTAGCATAGTGGGGAGGTGTTTCTGGAACCACTTGCGGTCTCGGCGCACACGCGTCACGATGAAGGTCTCCTTGCCGAACACTTCTGCCGGTTTGTACTGCACAAAGTCCGCCTCTTCGGAGATCGCACACGTCCAACAAGACCTGAACTTGTGCCTTGTACTGCGGCGGGACCTTATTGTTCGGCTCTCGCGCGAGTGGGCACTGCTCAATCGGGACATGACGGGAAAAAAAATATTGTTAGTGCGCTAAAATACCCAAGACTACCATGTCAGGATTCGTTGCAAACATCGGAAACCTCTTTAGCAAGGCCTACAGCAACCTTCTCAGCTCCAAGGGGGGGATCCTAATCCCCGGTGGGGTCCCAAAGTACGAGGCCATCGCCATCTTTGTGGGCCTCTGGGTCATTTACTTTACGTGGGCCACCGTCTACGACAATCTTCTCTCCGAGGAACTCGTCTCGGAGGACTACATCGTGGCCGAGGAACAGCTGAGTGAGGAGTACGTATCCGAAGAGCAACAGCTGGGCGAGGAGTACGTGTCCGAAGAACCCCTCGCAGAGAACCCACTCGAGGCCGCCCTCGGTGCGCTAGGCGCTCTGGGGGAGAGCCTCGGCGATAGCTTGGGCGAGATGCTGGGCAAGCCCAAGGCCAAGAAGGCCGGTGCCAAGGCCAGAAGGTCCTCACCAAGAAGGGCAGGACTTGTTACAGACGTGGCGTGTGGAGGAGAGTGTTTGACTCCCTCGTCTACGCCATTGCCACCTACTTCATCATCGTGTCGATTGCCGCCGGCGGTGCACCACCCGCCAGGCTCGACACCTCCTTCTCGCGATTCCGCGTTCCCACCGGGTACGCACCCCACGCCCCACCGGCCCCACCGGCCAACACAAGCTACTACAGGCCCCCCACCGGCTATGAAGGGTACAGGCCTGCATAGACAAGACCTACCTTGACTTCGACCAGCACGCCGCACTCCGTGATCCCGTCGGGTGAGCCGCCGAGTCCCGCGACGCTGGGATGAGGAAGAAGGCCAAAGTGGTGCACCGTCTTGTGGTGTCGTTCCTCGTACAGACGAATAGCCGCGTCTTCGTAGGCCTCGCCATGACGCGTCGCCGTGTTGCCCTCGAATCGCCGTCCGATCCCGAGCTTCTCGAGCAGCACGTGCGCCGCCGTGCGGTAGCGGCACTGTCCCAACACGGTGGGCACGTCCGAGGCCGTGAGACACCTCCGTCGCACCTCCAGCCAGGCCTGGCTCTTCTGCTGGGTCCTTGTTGCGCGTTCCAGCGAACAAGCTCCTCCACCCGAGGGTGCATCCTCGAGGGTTTTTTTCCCTATCTAAGAGTAGAAGGGATGTCAGTGTCGACATTTGATCCCTACCTTTATGAAAGCGTACAAGGAACACAGTACGGCTACCAGCTCTACGTACACTCGCTGATCGCAAGCGGCACCAAGCCGCTCAGCCTTGCCAACGAGAACGACGTGCTCTGTGACTTTGTCGTCGATCGCGCAGAGGGCGATCCCACACTGGGAGTGCGTCTATGGCCCTCCGACGGGAGCGAACCCACTATCCCACTCGAGATAAAGTCCACCACCGTCGTAATCCCCTCCCTCACCATGGGAAGTGGAGGATCCGCCCCTTGTCGAACGACCTTGCCTTTGATCTCCAGCAATCAGACGGAACATACGCCGTGAACGTGACATTGGAACAACTCAAATCAGGAGGCACGGTGATGGACACGGTAACCATTGGCCATTGGCGCCTCCGCTCCTCAACTGATGGTCAAAACCTACTGATCGAATACATGGACGACGAGGGAGTGTACACCACAAAGATGACCGTCCAGAGCGTAACACCGGCGTAAAATGCAATTGAACACGAAGTCATGTCTCAGCTCTTGCTTTTTTTTATCGACTCTCTTCTTCTAACAAACTATGGATCCCATCATCCAGAGCTTCCGCGACGCATCAATGCCGACGACGGGCAACGTAGCCGACTCCCAAGACGGTGAAGAGGCCCCCTTGCGCAAACTCAACACCCTCGGCCTCTCGATCTTGCGTGATGCACAAAGTGAACCGTCGACCTTCATTGCACTATTATGTGTCCTCGCGTCGTCCCTGGGACTCAGTCTCGACCGGCTTCACGACGAGCTGCTGGGAGCGATCAACCGCATGAACAAGAGCCCCAGCACAAAAGATCTCTACGCCAAGATTGAGCGTCTCAACGGCACTTTTAAGAGCTCGCAACCTGACCTCACACAGCAGCTAGCTCGTGCTTCCGATCTAAACACCACACCCCTTGTACTCGGTAGTCAAGACCAACCCAATTCTATATGTGAGCCTCTTGCGAATATTCGTGGCCTCATGGAAGCCATTCGTATGTCCTCGTAACGCTCGGTAATGAAGTCCAAAGAGAAAAGACGACTTGACCAGAGGAGGTCGGACTTCTATTTTTGACATTCCAAACCGCCCAACGTCCTAAAAACAGATGAAGCGCCAAGCCTCTTCGATTACACTGCTTCCGAAAAAAAGGACACGAAAGACATGCCGAGGCGCCGGGTGTTAAAATCCACCCAAGCTTTAACTTCGGGGTGAGAAAAAAGGGGAGGTTCTGTGTCACACATAAGGAGCCCGGGATGGTGGATGTCAGGACCAAACGATGCGTGGCACCAGGGTGTGAGAGTCTCCCAATCTTTAACCTTCGGGGTGAGACAAAGGGGAGGTTCTGTAGTACACACAAGGATCCCGGGATGGTGGATGTCAAGAACAAACGATGCGAGGCGCCGGGATGCGAGTCCATTACCCCATCCTTTAACCTTCATGGGGAGACAAAGGGGAGGTTCTGTTCTACCCACAAGGAGCCCGAGATGGTGGATGTCAGGAGCAAACGATGCGAGGCGCCGGGGTGTAAGCTCATCCCAGTCTTTAACCTTCGGGGTGAGACAAAGGGGAGGTTTTGTGCTATCCACAAGGAGCCCGGGATGGTGGATGTCAGACACATACGATGCGAGGCTCCGGGGTGTGAGTCTCGACCATCATTTAACATTCGGGGTGAGTCAAAGGGGCGATTCTGTACTACCCACAAGGAACCCGGGATGGTTTCTGTCAATAAGAGAAAACACTGCGAGGCACCGAGGTGTGAGTCTCAACCATGCTTTAATGTTCGGGGTGAGATAACGGGGAGGTTTTGTGCTACCCACAAGGAGTTTGGAATGGTAGATGTCAAGACCAAACGATGCGAGGCGCCAGGGTGTGAGTCTCGACCATCCTTTAACATTCGGGGTGAGAAAAAGGGGCGGTTCTGTGCTACCCACAAGGAACCCGGTATGATGAATGTCAAGAGTAAACGATGCGAGGCGCCAGGGTGTAGCAAAGTATCCCCCACCTACGGACTACCGGGTCATCGACCAACGCACTGTGCCGAGCACAGGAAATCGGGTATGATCCGCAACCCTCACACGACGTGCATGGAGCTAGGATGCAAGGACCCGGCGATCTATGGCATCCAGAGGGCCGTGCACTGCACCCTTCACGCTGTGCCCGGGATCGAGACCAACTTGCTCGGTGCCCAGTGCACAAGCTGCGGCCTGATTGATGTGGTGGACGAGAATGGCATGTGTGGGGATTGCGATCCTGACGTGTACAAGCGGCGTCGTCTGGCCAAGCAGAGAGAAGTCAAGCTCTGGCTGGACCGGGGAGGACAGGGAAACTACAAGCTGTACGACCGCGTCATTGACGGTGGCACATGTGGCCTTGAGCGTCCCGATTTCATGTGGGATTGTGGCACACACATTCTCATCTTGGAAGTGGACGAGGAGAACGGCCACAAAACGCGCCAAGAATTGTGCGAGTGTACACGCATGGTCAACATATCACAGTCGAACGGGATGTCCACGTTTTTTTTGCGATACAATCCGGACTCCTTCAAACGCCATGGCAAGACGTGCGACGTGGGCCTCGCCAAGCGTCGAGATACTCTCCTGAGGTGGATTGGGCACCTCAAAACCAACATCCCAAAGTACTTTCTGAGTGTACTTCAGCTGTACTACGATGGATACAAAGACGGAGACATGGAATCGGTCTGCATCTTGCCATTTCAAAACACGCTGATGCATTCTTCCTAGCTATACCGAGTCGGCCTGTGTTATCAGGGCCCTTGCGTTGACTGCATAGATGTGGACACTGAAGCGTATCGGAGTACGGGCCTTGAATAGCGTCCCACCGCGCCACTGGTAAGAGGTTTTTTAACAATACTTCAGACACAAAAGCAACACCATGTTATCCCGACTACCGGAAATGATCGTAGCTGAAATCCTATGTTTCCTCCGGACCCGCGATATAACTCAATTCGCCATGACCACCAAACCCATGGCATCCTACCTAGTCTACCTAGGTGTACTGTCCCACAGGGGAGTGTTTTGCAGGCCCATGGCGATCGACGAGGTGAGTGCCAAGTCGCAACACTGCTGCCTCCTCCAGAGAGCACGAAGCCAGGCAGGGATCGCTACTCTTCAGCTACCCGACCAGAACCTGCGGACGCTGCAGCGCACCAACGCTTGCACGCAGAAGATGCTGCTTCAGTGTCTTGTTCTGAGCGGAGAACCCGATGCGGCACTGCACATTTCCAAACTCCTCCACCACCGAATCCACGAAGCGGACCGCGCAGTCACCATGTATCGTTCCGTCCAGTGGACGGCGTGGGCCTTTGCCATTCTCAGCCAGTCTCTCCATAACAAGAAGCGGAACAAGCCGCTCCGGCTCTCAATACGCTCATTACCAGTGCTCACCAAGGAGCTCGTGTCCTACACCTCCACCACGCGTCTCTTTCTGCACCACGTGGTGCGAACGCTTACCGGGCCTCACCAGCACCACCTCTCCTTGTGCGGTGCATACACTCCCGTGCACGAGATCTGGTCTGCCGATGCCCTTTTACTGGCCTGCAGCGCCGCCACAAGGCTCCTAACCCGAGGAGGTGCGGACGAGTGGTCCACGTGGAAAATGGCGTCCCAAAAGGGATTCTCCACCTCTTCGTGCTCCATCGGCATGGCTCTCGCCAGCGTCGAGCCCTCCTTGTGCTCTCTCGAGATCGACCGCTACGCCTTCCAGGAAGACGCCCCATTTGGTATAGACATAAGCGGGCTGGCTCGGTACATTGGCGGCGGCCGCCTCCGACACCTCACGCTACGGAGAATCCAATTTGTCTTTGGACAAGACCTCGTGTTGCTCGTACACGCCATGCGCGACTGCACCACGCTCCGCGAGGTACGACTCACGAGCCTGACGTTTCGCGTCGACACCCCCCAAGACCCCCCTCGGGTCCTCTTTGAGGATCTCGGAAACCTCGACGGGGTCACCCTCGATCTCGTGCAACAATCCCTAGCCCACCCCACCTTCCCCTCGCTACAAGGTCAGACCCTCGGCGCGCGGCACGTCAAGGTGCACCGCATGCGCGTCGACATGGGTAGCCTGTGCGTATCGTGGTGGCCCAATCTACAAGATCTCAACCTCTCCTTCAATGCCCTGGAGGACCACGAGCTCCAATACCTGCCCACCCTCTTGCGACGAACCACCACTTTGCGGCGCCTGTACATGGACGGAAACATGTTCACCTACAAGGGCATGGAACACGTAGCAAAAGCCGTGAGCGAGAACGGTACGCTCTCCACGCTTCACTTGAGTGATAACTTCATTGGGGTCAAGGGGCTTCTGACCCTTCTTCAAGCACGCTCGCCCTCTCTCAAGTTCTTGCGGCTCTCCAAAAACTGTGTCCAGATGAACCTAACCACTCTGTGCCTCGCCCTGCGCGACAGCCGCCTCCGGAAACTGACCCTCCTCCAACTCGACGACAACCACATCAACCTCGACGTACGCCTATCCAGCCTCCCCATCTTTACCTCCGCCAGAGTAACCATCTAGTGGCTCAAATTCTCCTTCTCAAAGTCGTCCATTGATCCCGACAGCGAGACCCGCTTCTTCACCTTGAGCTCGGTGACGCGCGGGTGACTGACGTCCCATAGGTCTGCTGCGCGGCCCACGCGGACACGATCCAGCGCGAGCTGCAGCATGCCAACCCACCGGTCGATAAAGAGCGGGCAGATGCCTTCCTTGCTCGGGTCTCCCAGCGTCTCCGTCATGGCCTCCATCCACCCCCGTACACCGTACGCAGCGTGCCCTCGTCGATCCCAACATCGGCGGCCAACAGCCTCGCCAGGCGGGTCGTCACGCGCGCGTGGAGGGTGTGGCCGGGCCAGGAGCCCGCCGCGCACAGATCCACGTCGCAGAACGTGTTGGTGTCCATCACGTGGACGCGGAGCTTGGAGAGGTGGATGCGCGCGGTCACACGAAGGCACTCCGCGTCGTGCGGGGCGTCAACCACTAGGAGGTGGTCAAAGAGCGCACACACTTCGTCCGTAACCGACTCCTTCACATAGAGAAAACTGCTCTCTCTCCCCCGATCCCGGAGCGGGACGTCCAACTCCAGCGAGGACGGGACAAGCGAATGGCCCTTCTTCTGGAGCAACACGACGAGAAGCACCTTGCCCTCTTCCGGCGACACAGGCACCTCCGTCACTCCACCCCCCAGATCGATGGGCGTCACCGCTTCCAGGCCACGCGTGATTACCTCGACCCGCCACAACCCTTCGTTCTCCAGGATCGGCAGTCTGGGTATGGTCAATGGATATGAGTCGGAGCGCCGGTACTCGATCGTCGCAAGCTCGGTCTGTTCGGCAGCCGCCATCGACGCCGCCATGGAAGCCACCGCACCCATCGCACCCGCCGCAAACAGAGACCGGTAGGTGTTATTCGAGTCCAGCGGGGCAAGGCGAGCGTGAAGCGCGGGGTCGGACTCTCGCGCCTCGTTCAGCGCCTTGCGCGCAAGCTCGTAGCCCACGGCCTGGAAGATGCCGCCGCTGAAAAAGACGCTCTCGATCTTCCCCTCGCGCTCCGGAAAGGCATGAAAGAAGTGCGCAATGACATCCAGAGCGTTCTTGACACTCTTGTTAACGCACGGCACCATGAACGACAGGTACTCGGCCACCGGCAGCTCCATGTGGATCTTGTACTTGTAAATGTCCGCGCGAAACACAAAGCGATCCTCCAGCTCTCTCGAGGACGTCATCTCGGCGTAGTACTGGCTCTCGATCCGTCTCTTGTTCTGGTCCACCACGTCGTGCAGCTTGGCACGGAAGGCCCTCTCCGCCGCCGGCACGCTGCTCGCGTCCTGTTTGGTGACCATGACCTGGAAGTGCCGCGCCAGCTCCATCTTGTTGCACCGTTCCATGATCCACTGCACCAGCTTGTCGTTGAGGGCGCGCGACGACGACCGACCGAGGGTGATGGTCGACTGCATGAGGACGCGGATGCGCACCTGACCGGAAACCGACACGCACTGCGACAGACTGACATCGCCCGTACATCCTCCCGCCACGATCCCCATGCACAGAACATGCCGACCCTCTGGAAAGCGGTCCGGGTTCTTCAACACGTAGTCCACCGTCTCGGCCACGCCCTCCTTCATGACCACCACGTCCTCGACACATAGATCTTGGAGCACCGCCCTGACCACGTACCGGATACACTCCTCCTCCTCTGGCGTCAAGACGTTTGGCACCAAGAAACCCACCCTCTTCAAGCTCGACCGTTTCTGCTTCATCCAGTACCGCGCGTTGGATGCCCAGATCAGGTACGGCGTCACCAGCAGCTCCCGATCCAGCCTGTAGAAGCCCGACACGTCCTGCACGTAGCCCTGGCTCGACAACATGTGCAGCGCCTCCTTCTCCGACTCCATAGCCTGTGTTGAAACGGCCGACGCAATGTACCGCGCCCGACAAAACTCCCGGCCGCGATCCATCGTACCACACCCCGCGATCGAGAACTCCTTTGGGCGATCCAGAGAAATCACGCGCTCCTTGTCCTGGTGGTGGTCAGCAGTCGAAGTAGCGGCCGTCGGCTCGAGGTACTTGTCCAACGCGCCAATCCCGGCGTAGGGAGAGTCATGCGGCTCAATCCCGGCGGCAATCAGGTCGCGAGGGTGCAAGAGGTGACACTCCTTGAGGAACGCGACCGCCCTGGGGTCGCCGAGCGCCGCACGATCCAGATCCATGCGGTGCGTGTAGAGCTCGTTCTGTGGCGTGTTCTCCATGTTCATGTGTCCCATGCTCAAGCAGCCCTCGTCGGCGTCGTAGTTGCCCACAATCGCCTTCATGAGCTTAGAGCCGCAGTCCACCCCCCAAAACTGAATCATCCTCTTGCGCGGCGCCTTTGCAGCACACGGGGTGTTGCCACGCGGAAGACGCTTACGAAGCACGACTTGCTCGTCGTCCTCGCTCTCGTCGCCCGCAAAGAAGTCGTCCGAGCCCATGTCCAAGACCTCGTCCGACTCGAGCGATTCCATGATCTCCTGGATCTCACCATCCTCGGGGGGAGAGCTCGAGGCCAGCATCCGGAACCCTTCCGGAGGATCTTGGACGGCGACCGGAAGGCCCCGCACGCGCGAGAAGGGCGGGTCGTTGGCAAAGGGCCACCACTGGACCCCTTGCTTCTCGTAGATGCCGTCCAGGAACGAAAAGTACACGCCCAGCTTCAGGAGACTATGGCCCGGGCGCGCGAACCGGGCCCCTTGCTTGCCTGGAATGACGAGCTCCGACACGCGATCCAACACTGATTGCACGCCAATGTAATGCGTGTGCAACCCCCTCACCGGAAGCTCGGCCGACTCGCTCTCAGACAGCAACCTTAAGCTACACCGCAGGGTATGGAGGAGCGCCGTAGGGAACCCCTCGAAGCGGTAGCTCCTCTCGTCCTCGAACGCGTAGGCCTGCACACGGGACTTTGGGCTTCTGGACAAGATCCACACCACAAAGTACGGTAGTGCCCCGTCGATCCAGTACCCCACGTGCTCCGGCTGGACGGGAAGGCGAAGCTGGTTGGGGTCTTGCATGGCCATCCGCAGCGCCTCCAGCACTTGCTCCGCAGAAGCCGCAGGGTCGATAAAGAGGCCAGGGTCGAGACCATAAAGCCACGTCGGCATATTCGGGTCGTAGGGAAAGGAAAACACCGCTTCCCTATGGGTCAGCGGCACCTCGCCCTGTTCCGTGTTCATGTAGAACGGCCGACCGTAGTTCCCTTGCCACTGCCAGTCCAGAAAGTGGCGAACCACCTGCGTGTAGACGATGCCCACCACGTCTTGAGGTGCCCGCGCCGATTCCCGGAGAGACACCAGCGTGACTCCATTCGCCTTCTTCAGCGTCTCCCACATCCCTTTCCTACACAAGCAAACGCCATTTTCAATCCCCCGACCTCTGGTAGGAACACACAAACGGAATGGTCGCAGCCTGGAAGCTATTGCTCCCGGCGTTCGCCACCCCGTCTCGTCTCATCATGTCCGGGCTCATGAACAACGAAGAGCACGAGGCCTACACGAGGTTTCTCAACCGCGCGGACCAGCCGAGTCTCTTGCAAGAGTGGAAGCGCGCCGCCTACAAACATCTCTACTTCCCCACCGCCTCGCGGGTGGAGGACGTCGACGTCGTGCAAGACACTTGTGTCGCCATCACCTCCCGCCTACAATACAGGTTTCCCCTACCCGGGGGCCCCGAAACGATCAGCCGACTCCCCAAAGCACGGTGGAGGAGGGAGGGGGTGTGTCTCCTCTCCGACGACGTGCTATCACTGGGCTACCGCGGAGAACAGCTCGAGGCCTCTTTTCGGGGCGCGACCTTTCCGCTACCACCGGCGACCTACTGGACCCGAAGCACCAGCGACAAGCTGCTGTTGCTCAGTCTGTCCACCGACGACATTCTCCGGACGTGGGACGGCGACAACAACTACACCCACACCATCCCCCTGCCCACGACGTGCCTCTGCGCGGACGGTCACGCGGACGTTATGGTGATGGGCGGGCTCGACGGCAGGGTCTACGTGCACAGACAGAATGACGACACCGACACCGTACGACCCCTAACCCCCGCCTCGTCCCCCGTGAGGTCCATCGCCCTCGTCAAAAAACCCGCGGGGCCATCGAGGTACATTGTGACCGGGCACCACGACGGCACCGTGCGGGTGTGGAGGTGGGTCTTGGACTCGCACCGCGCCGCGTGTGCGTCCGAGGTGTGTGCCCACGAGAGCCCGGTAACTCTCATCATGCCCGATGCTACGCGGCTCGTTTCCGTGGATCAAGGAGGAAATCTAGTGGGTCGGGGTCTCGTTGAGACTGCGCCCTGGTTTTCGTTACAGGGCCTCGGGGAGGTCAACGCGCTAGCGTGTTCGCATCGCTTTTTAGCGATCGCAAGGGAAAAAGGGGTCTCTGTCCTCGATTTTGGGTCTCCTCGCATGGCCCATCTGCGCCGGTCGCGCATGCGTCGTCTACGAGCTTAATTCTCTGTAACCACAAAACCTAGCTCTGCTCACATGCACTCGCTGTCATGGCAGTTACAGGTGGTGGTAATGGACGACGACCACATCATACTGGTCTCCATTATTTGTGCCGTTCCCTTTGGTATGGCGAGTATGGACAAGACTCGGCATTTTGTGAGAGTGGCCAATACGAACAATGGGCCATGGGCTTTCTGGTCATTTTCTGCGTGCCCATGGTAGTGGGAGCCCTGGTCTTATGCGTCAAGAATACGTGGTGGAAGAGTAACTCGCAAATAGTGAATCCACAAGAGACGACAGATTTGGTCTGATGTCAACATAATAAAGAATCGCACAACCTCTGTTTGAGGTGATCAAAACGAGGGTCAAGGCCCTGGAACAGTGTTGAATCTAGAAATACACTTTCTTTGTCTCTTGTGTTGGTAACACCCCAACTTCAATCCGGTCGATGCACGTGTTGACATAGGCGGCTACACGGTCCAGCATGGCCCATCCAGCTTCGGTAAAGACGTAATAGGCCACGTCGCCACGAGTCTTGCGTACGAAAAGCGCTTGGTTCGTACCTATCTTGGCCTGGACTCGGAAAACGTACACACGTTCCAAGCTCAAGCCCGCTTGGTGTGCAATGATCTCAAGTCGGCGATCGTCGTCCTCGTGGTTATCGGTTTCGTCGAATTCTCCGTGAAGGGCCATATTAGCCTTGGTAAAGTAGTGAAAGTAGTCGGGTCGGGGTGTATCAACCGACTTTTGCTTGCCAATCAGTTTTGCCAAAACACTCTCATCGAGCACGCGACGCGTGTTGACCAAGCGCGGTGCTCGCTTGACTAGCTCGTGGTAAAACACGTGCTCTGCGCGCAAGACCAGGTCTTGTTTGAATCCAAAGAAGCGCATCAAGCGTGTGAAGCGGTCTGTGTCTTGTGCCATCAGCGCTTCCGTGACCATGTTGCGCGCGGCGGGTGTGCATATACCAATACGTGTGTCCGGGTGGTAGTGCTCTGCGAGCGAAGGCTCGGTAAGCATCCTACAACAAGCTTCGCACCGGTTTCCTCCCCCGTGAGCTATGCACCGAAGCGGTATGCCCGTGTTGCGCGAGCTGTCAACTGCACTACGTGTGCACTCGGGCTCTTCGCACCGATTACCGCCTCCGTGGGCAATGCACCGATCCGGTATACCCGTGTTGCGCGAACTGGATTGAGCGGATGCCCCGCACCCTGGCTCTTCGCACCGGTTTCCGCCCCCGTGGGCCTTGCACCGACCCGGTATGCCCGTCTTGCGCGAGCTTTTCTGTGCAGATGCATTGCACCCTGGCTCTTCACACCGGTTTCCACCCCCGTGGGCAACGCATCGACCCGGCATACCCGTGTTGCGCGAGCTGTTTTCTGCACCTTGTGTGCACCCTGGCTCTTCGCACCGGTTTCCGCCCCCGTGGGCTACGCACCGACCCGGTTTACCCGTGTTGCGCGAGCTGTCTACTGCACTACGTATGCACCCTGGCTCTTCGCACCGGTTTCCGCCCCCGTGGGCTTTGCACCGATCCGGAATGCCTGTGTTGCGCGAGCTGTGTTGAGCGGATGCATTGCACCCTGGCTCTTCGCATCGGTTCCCGCCCCCGTGGGCTTTGCACCGACCCGGTATGCCGGTGTTTCGCGAACTGGTCTTCGCACCTCGTATGCATCCCGGATGTTCACATGTTTTTCGGACTTGCTTCTTCCTAGGAGGGGATGTACTTGACGAGGTGACGCGTTTCATTTTTCTCCACTCACCACCAGTAACCCTCTGTAAAAACGGCAACTGATCAGGGTCTGAAGTATCTTGTATACGCTCCTGATGCCACCAGCAGCACGGCCTTGCCCTCATGAGTCGCCAACTCCGAGTCCAGCCACCCGTAAAGTCTTGAAATGTCTTGAGAATCACAAAGCAAGTCCAAAGCCGTTTTGTGAGGAAGCCGACAAGAGCGCGTAAAAGGTAGGCGAGTCCAATCACCATGGTAACTTGCCACCAAAGTTTCCGAGAAGTGATCACGAATCCAATCAGGTACCAGTATTTGCACGGGCCAATGCACACTCATGTCCGCTCTCATGTCAGAGATGAGATGCATTACGAGCGGAACAAGTACAGAGCCCCACGGCCATCGTCCGGCACGACGCACTTGCCATCTTTTTCGAAATAGCTTCATCTGCAATATCGAATACAATAAAATTCTTCTAATCATCGCCAAGTAATGAATCGGGGCGGCTTGTCCAATACGGTCTACCGTAACTAATGAAAATCTCCTCATTCGGTTCGATGCGGCGCACGGCCGTCACCACGATCGTCCAGTCCCGCGCTCGCCGAGCCACCCTCCAGCGCGCATTGGGGTTGTTCGAGTGGTTGTACATGCTGCACAAACCGTACGCGCTCAAGTACCCTCCGCGCTCGTCCGAGAATACGTAGTCGTCGAGCTCGTTGCCAGGCATGCTGGAGAGGCGCACGCACGGACATATCTCAATCGTCTCTCCCGGGCGGAACACGCGGTTCGCAAAGACGCCCCGTCCGTGCGTGGAGCTCTTGCGGATTCCAATCTCTCGGTACCGCGGAGCATACATTGGTGGACTCTCCAGAAAATATTCACCGAGGGCAGAGAGTGCTTAGGTACACGAGGGCTTCCATGATCTCCTTGTCCTCCTCGGGATCCAAGTCACGCATGCTTGTCCGCGAGACGATCCCGCACAAGTCTCGGAAATCGCGTGAACACGATTCCTCCCGCTTGCCGCACGTGGATTTGGCGCGCGTCGAGGCGCTGTGCAAGGGCTGCAAGTCTTGACGATACTTGGTTTTCTCGCTCACGACACCCAGCAGCTCGACCATCTTCTTGGCGACCTCCTCCCCTCTACGCGTGTAAATGTCGTGGAGTCCAGGGTTGCTTTCCTTGAAGGCCTGAGAGCCCGACGCGTAGTACGCCAGCGCCTCCGTCGCCTCGCTCGGCGGGGACCGGTTCCCTTGCCACCACGCCCAAAACGGGTTGGTCACGTTTCGGTTCCACCAAGCCCCGGGGTTCGCCCACTGGTTGACGCCCAGCGCTAGACCACCGCTTCCCGCCAGGGCGGCCGCCGTGGTAGGGTCTAGCGTCCCCGTCAGGCCTCCCAATCCGCCCAACCCGGACAGCGCGGTACCGAGCACGTCCGTCGCATAAGATCTCTGGCCCCGGACGGGACGGGTCGCCTTGATGAACTGAACAAAGTTGCGCGCCCCTTGCGTGTCCGCGATGGCGCCGTCGCACACGTTCTGCATGGTCTTGGTCAGCAGCCTCCGCATCTCCAGTTTCGAGGAGGGGACGTCGATCCCGTCCGCCTCGAACTGCGTCTTGAGTTTCTCGTACGTCGCCTCGTCGTCGAGGTACGCGTCAATCTCCCTGGAGATGGAGTTGGCCATGTCGCACAGCGACTTTTTCGCCGCCGCCGTCGTCGCCATTATGCTTTCTCGTAGGCGCCGCAAAAAGAAATCAGCGCAGATACCCTTCAATCGTCACGCGCTCGCCCAAGCACCCCACCTCCGGGTACGCCAGCGCCCTCTTGCCTCGCGGGTCCTTGTAGCGCCTCCACAATCCTTGCTGCGTCAAGGGGGGCTCGGGGCGGTCGGGCGGCGTCTGCTTCACCACAAAGTCCGCAAAGTGCATCGTGTCCACAAAGGGAAGGGGGAATAGGGCGCTCGTGTAGCGCTCAAAGTGCGACAGGATGTCGTCGCGCTGCAAGGCGCGCGCCCGCGGCCCGTCTCGTCCACGCAGAGCGCGGTTGACGCTGCGCAGGATCTCCGCCATGACCTCCTCGTCCTTCAGAAGGTTCATGAGGTCTCTCTCCTCGTGTGTGTAGTAGTCGTGCAAGGGAGTGAGCGCAACGTTGTTTCGGTAGGTCGTTTCCATGGTTATTATGTTTCTTTCCGGTAAAAAAAAGTTCAACGGACGTGCCAGAGCACAAACTGGAAGGTCTGCTTGTGCGCAACCACGCACGGAACAAAGAGGTGACCCGGAGGGATGCTCGCCGATTCCTGGCCCTGGGCCGCCGCACGCCACGCGCACGTCCTCTCCTTGTCCGTCGTGTTGGGCAGGTACTCCAGACGCACGTGGATGTTCTCCGTAATCTCTTCGGGCGACCCGCCCTCCAACCCCTCCACCACGTCCTCCAGCCCCTCCCCCCCTCTCGCCGCGTGCACCCGGTTCACCAGCTCCCACGGATCCGACTCGACAGCCTCCATCACGCCGAGCGACTCGCTGAAGGCCTTGTCCCGCGTGTCCAGGTCATTCACCTGCTCCTCCGCCCGGATGTACGCCGCCGTGCGAAGAACCGCAAAGGTCGGCGTGTTGGGGTGTTTGAACGGAAAGCTGCCGCAGTGCAGCCGCTTCTTCCGCATCACCTCGTCGAGGTGCTCGGCGGGCCGGGTGTACTTGCGCTGCCCCTCGCAGAACACGGCCACGATCTGCGTCACGTGCGCCGAGCTGATTCCCAGCGGCGGGTTCTCGACGGCGTGAGGCGACAGGTACTCGCCCGTGGCCACCTCGCGGCAGTGGCCAAGAGACCACCGTCTGACAACGCCCGTACAGTGCGCCGACTCCTGTGTCCTCCCCGCCTTCAGCAGAAGCCCCCAGATGTAGTACTCGTCCAGCTCCTCGCTGCTGCAGACGAGAAACAACTGGCTCTTGCTCGGAAAGAACCACCGCATGTGCACGTCGTACGTCTCCTCGTGCGCGTGCAGACGAACCACACAGTCCGCCCACCCCCACGACGACCGCTGCTCCTCACCCAGAAAACGATCGCAAATGTCCTGGATGCCCCCGGGGAGACTGGGCTCCGCCACCGGCGGAAGCATCTTCTTCTTCTTGAGCTTGGGCCGCGGAGGGCGCTTCCGGTTCAGAATCACGAGGCGATTGGGTACCGGCTTGACGGACATCTGTCGTGGTGAGAGTCAGATGAGAGGGGGTGCTCGCGTCGCCAGATCCTGAAAACGGCAACAGCTCGTAAAAAGTTGGCCACTGCAACTCGCACTTTTTTCTTTGCGAATCTCGCCATGGTCGTAAAAATGGACGCACTGGAGGAATTCCTCATGTATGTGGCTCTAGAAGATCACGAGAGGTGGACAACGGAATATCTGTGCGGAGAGAAGGAGTATGAGCACCACATACGCCAATGGTGCACAGCTGTTATGCGTGTGTATGAACCTGAGCCCGTACCTGAAGACGTTCGGAGCGCAGTCGCCGCGTACATTGGGAGATGGTGTTCTAAGGGATTTCAAATCGAGTGGGCGATCAAGACCTGACATGCCTTTTTTGGTGTCCAGGTCCGCATGACCCCTCCGTGGTTGCAATACGAGCTCGACATGTGCGACGAGCACCGGCACTCAACCGGCCAACAACGGAAGGAGATCGTGGACGTGTGTCCCTCATCTTTTGACAAAGGTCGGACGAAGCGTATACTTCAAGAGATTCCCGGAAACAGCTCTACAAAGAAACAAAGATTACTGTTGGATTATATGGGACGAAAGACGTGCACAGACCGAGCTGTACCTAGCTCGTCGACGTACTGCACACAAAGGATGCTCTGTTGCCCATCCACACTTTTTTCGATTATCCGCCAATTCCTTGTTTCAACCAAAACCCGTACCTGTGCATCTGGGTTTTCGTCGTCCACAACTTGCTGCGGTTTTCTGTTATTATCAGACGGATTGAAAGACACTGCTCGCCCAGAGCGGTCGGACCAACGCACCATTTCTTTATGTTCTGGTACAGAGAATAATGGCTGAGCAAGACGAGATCGAGCGCCTCAAAAAAGAATTGGCAGAGACGCGTGCTCGGATTCTGGTAGAGTCTCAACGGGCTCAGGAAGAACGCCAGCTCCGCGAGGCAGCCGAGAAGAGGGCTCAGGAAGAACGCCAGCTCCGCGAGGCAGCCGAGAAGAGGGCTCAGGAGGAACGCCAACTTCGCGAGGCGGCCGAGAAGAGGGCTCAGGAAGAACGCCAGCTTCGCGAGGAGACTGACAAGAGGATCCAAGACAAGACACGACGCCAACGCGTCCTAAGGTGGGTTCACTGTGTCTTGTACAGAAGCCACAGAAAGCGGTCTTGTCGTTCTTACGCGTTTTACGAATCATTTCCGCAGTGACGTCACGGAAGACGACCCACCAAGGTGGAAGGGGATCAAGAGGGACTATGAAAAGTCGCTGGAGGACAATCGCAAGCCTTGAGTGTGTTATCACCACCACCGACCCAGCCTTTTCCGGCGGAGAGCGTAGAGAAATTCCTTTCCGTATTGGCTATCCTTGTCGGTAGGACGCAAAGTACCTGAGACTCCTTTTGATTGATTCGTATGTGTCCGGATACGGATCAAAGTTGCACTGCTTCCTTATTCGGATCCCATGGAGGGTTACGTTGCTCAAAAACAGATACCTGGTTCCCCATTGTAGCTTGCTCCTACTCCTCTTCCGAGTCCCACATGGTCTCTAGCTGTCGCAACACGGATCGTCTACACGCGCTCCCAAAGACGCTACTACAAGATATCCCCGAGTGTTCGAACCAGTTGCCCTTTGCGCGGTCCGCCAACTCTTGCAAAGTCGATGGAATCACGAGCCGAGCAAAGGTATGCACGGTCGAGGGTGCCTCGAGCCTGCGCTTCTTAGGGATTGGAGACGCGGTGGACGACGAGGGAATCGACGACCAGAAGGATTCGACCATCGCGTCTTGCTTCTTGGTATCGCGGCACACCTCCATCAGCGTCTTGGCCATGTCGTGAGCAAAGGCCGGAATGTCTTGGGTCTTTTGCAGGTGCTCCGGCAAAGACACGACGTTATCGGTCGAGACGGTGACGATGTTGGACGTGGTCGACCACAACAGCACCGTGTCGTTGTACAGACGCGCCAGCATGAGGAGGTCGCACTCATACGGTCCGTGTAGACGCGGGAAGCGGAGTGTCGTCTGCGCCTGCCAGTACTTGTCTTTGTCAAGCACACCTTTAGCCAGAAACATGATGCAATAAAACATGCTGGCGAGCATGCGGCACACGACGCGCTCCGAGAGACGGTGGCGGATCTTCTGATTGCGGAGCGTAGCGAGACACAATGCGACCTTGAAGGCCCACGTCTTGTCCGAGTTCTGACAAGACCGCTTAATGTGCCCGATCATCTTGCACTCGGTGCACGACGAGAAGAGCTTGATGGGAAAGGGCGCCTGCATCCCCTTTTCGCCGTGACGACAGAGATTTTCGACGAGCTCCCGTAGCTGCGGCGCGGCCTCAAACATGCCGCCAAAGACCCGCACGACTTCCTCATGCCAGGTTTTCGTGACACTCCTCTTCTTCGCGTCCACGAGGCGGATATCTCCCTCGGGTAGGTTGGGGAAGAGTACGAGGCGCGTGATGTTGCTCGCGGTCGAGAACTTGGCCTCGTCGCGCTCCACAACACCACGGCTCACGATCCCAAGCGCCTCGTTGAGGGCGCGCAGCGTGGAGCGGAAATGCACACCCTCCTCCTCCGCGTCGTTCCTCCTGGCTTGCAGCACAAAGTCCGCGGGGACATCGCCGGCCGGCACAAAGGCGATCTTGTCCGCGTGCGGGTTGTGCGGGTGACTCACGTACGCGACCGCGACCTTGTACACAAAGTGCACGACCACGATCGCGCGGCGAATGTCCGGGTTGTCGACCTCGCTGTGGATGCGCGCCAGCCCCACGAGCGCCACGAGGATGCACTGGAGCTGCGCCACGACCTCGGCCGTCGAGCACTTGTGCCCGCTGTGGAGGACCGACGTGAGCTGCAGCACGCTCTGGTCGACGATGCCCGCCTCCTCGTTGTGGGTCTTGCTGTTGTGCCCCATGTTCCTGCACGTGGTGCAGCACTTGTGCTCGTTGCGCGAGGCCGTCGAGTCCACCGTCGCCGTGATGCCGTCCAACACCTTGCGATGGGGTAGCGGGCCTTGACCATGGAGGTCCTCACGTTGCACTCGAAGAAGCGCCCGGCGCCGCTGGCCAAGACGTCGACCCGCGGAGACTCTGAATGTCCAGCATAGACTCGACGAGGGGGAGGGCGAACTCGGCCATTTCCACGAAATCACCTGCGGGGACAGAAGCGATCCCTGAGCAACCACTGTTTTCTCCTCCACAACTGGCGGTTCGACATGGACTGGATAAAGGGGATTGTCTGCACCCACTGGGGTGGGGGGGTTTGCGTCACGACGTCGACAATGCTCGTGTTCCGCGTATCCTCGTCCCACTCGTCGGGGTCTTGGCGAAGACTCGCCGACTCCACAAAGGGCACAAAGGCGGTGGCTTGGATATCGGCCTTGAGGGCCTCGTAGTGGTTCGTCCACATCCCGATGTCCAGGGGGGACTCCAGCTCCTCAGTGATCTTGACGATCCCAACCGTTCCCGTGTCAACGTCCCGCCCAAAAAGCTTGGCCAGCACCAGACCGTGGTAACGGCCGGTGACCACGGCGCAGGCGCGCCGCAGCAGATCGACGTAGAGCTCCAGCGTCTGGCTCAGAGAGTCGGAGGGAGGAGAGAGCCCCGTGCTCGCGAGGAACTCCCCCGACGCGTACCGCCCCGGGAAGCACACCGCCCCGGGGAAGAGTGCGCGAACCCTCGCGGTTTCCTCACGCACAAAGGAGGTCGGGTACACGTGGAGGTTGGTCACCCCTTCGAGAGGGAGCATGACCAGCTTCGCGTTGGGGTGTTCCCACAGTTTCTTCTGGAGGAGGAGCACCACGTCCGGTTTGGCGACCGTGAGGTCGGTCGTCGGACAAAAGACGACGAAAGTGTCGGTCTCGAGACCTAGGTCACTTCCCTGGTAGGGAGGGATGGAGAGGGCGCCGAACCCCAGGTCCGGGATGATGTGGAGACGGAAGTGTCTCTCCGGGGGGAGCAGCGATTTGGCGGCCTCGTAGTCGGCGAGCGACCGCACGCTCACCAAATTGGCGTACCGCAAGAGCGGCGCGTACGCCGACCTCACGTGGTCGGAGAGGGTGGGCGTCCTGGACCCGCTCTGCGTGAACCCAAAGCCCACCGACACGACCGCGATCGGGATCCCTTGCGCGGCGCAGTACGGAAAGTACACGCGGAAGATGCTGGAGCGCGTCTCGGTCTCGTTCAACAGCCCGCCTCCCCCAATCACCAGGTAGTCCAGGTCATCCAAGTCCCCATAGAAGTACTCGTCTACGTGCCGAAGTCCTCCCCGCTTCGAGACGTACGTCTGCGTGTTGGCGACGCGAAGATCGAACTCCTCGCCCAGGAAGTGGCGGTGTAGTGCCGCGTACAGGTCGTCTCCCAGGTTCCCGTACATGAACGCACCGATCGCCACGACCCGCGGACGCTTTCCGTGCACGGTGATGGAGGCCAGGGCCAGGTCTTCCGGGGCAAGCACCTCCCGCTGCGAGCGGAAGAGGGCGGCAGGGCGACGGTACGTGTCGTCGGCGGGTTTGGGAGAAAATCTGGCTTCCATGGCGGCGGTCTCCTTGAAGTACGCTTCGAAGCGGTCACACACCACTTGCAGACCACATACTTGCTCGAGGTGTGTGATTGTCTCTGCACGACCCGTCAGACGACCTTGCTGAGCCGCGCGCATGAGGGTCCGCGCGGCGGTGGCATTGGGGAGCGCCCAGTGCTGGTGCGTCGGCAAGAAGAACTTGAAGAACTTGCAGCTCGGCATGTCCAGACACTTGCGGTGCTTCCCGCCGTCAAACAGCGAACAAAAGGTAGCGGGCGTCGTCTTGTACGGAACCCAGTCGATCCCCTGAAGGTAATCCGTCTGGCCACCGTACTGGGTCATGATGACGCGCTTCCCCAGCAACGCGGCCGTACACGCCCCGAGCCCGTGACCCTCGCTCCGCGTGAGCGACACGAAACAGTGCGCTTCCGCGTGCAGACGGTCGATCTCCGCGTCACTCCACTTGCTATAGTCCAAGATGATGCGGGGAGCACTGTGCATGGCGAGTTCCGACTCGTAGTGCGCAATCAAGGAGCGCGCCACGTCCTCCGGAACAGACCCGTGTGTCTTGATGAAGAGGACCACGTTATCATTCCCCGAAAACTCCTGGATGTAGGTCTGCATGAGCATGTGCATGCCCTTGCGCCCCGAGAACTCGTTGATCGTGTACAACACATACGGGTCCGACTCTTCCTTCAGGTCGATCAACTCTTGCAGAGCGGGTGGAAGTGAATCATCGGACGCAGGCTGCGCTTGCGAACGCAGGATAGGGTGCGGTACAAACGAGGCGTCCAAGCCAGGAAGATCCACCGAACACGCCGCCACGTTCCACCGGCACGGGAAAATGACGCGGTGGACGTTGCGCATGTGCGGCAGCCACTCAAAGGGAAAGTGGTCCGTCTCCCACACGGTCATCCCGATCGTACGCGTATCCGGATTGATGCGGATCTCGCGCTGCACGATCGGCTTCCACATGTCCGGGACGCTGTGGATCAGCACAATGTCGGCCGGTGCAAACTCGCCCCGTCGCAGCACAGCCGGGTCGCTCGACTCGAGCAACGTGCTCAGCAGTCGGTTATCGTCGTTGTCGTCTGTCGGATTGAACTCTTGCACACCCAGGGGAACCACCGTCAGGGACAGGTCGGCGCCGCCATCCACCAAACACCGCAAAATCCGGCGCGCCGCACAGGCGTACCCACTGGTGCCCACAGGGAGGTACAGACGCACTCGCAAGGTTGGGGTGGGCGTGCGCGGCGCGGGTTGCAGCAAGGGGTCACGCCACTGCACGAGGCTTTCCAGACATTCCTGTTGGTATTTATGTTCGTTCTGTTCGAGCACAAACTCCAGCACCCGCCGCCTGGCCTCTGTCATGCCGTAGACTCTCAGCCACGCAAACATCTGCCCCATGTCCGATACGATGGGGTTCTTATACAGCATCCGGCTGTGGATGTCCATGAGATACGTGTGAAACTCCACGGCCTCGATGATATTGGGGACAAGCGTGAACGCCCTTAGGTCCACCGGAATTCCTTGGAAGTTTTTGGTAAGCAAGGCGAGCTGCGACTCGAGGTGGTGACGGTTCTCGTCGATCCCAGTCTCTTCCTCCTCTGCAGTGGGAAATCGCATTAAGGATTCGAAGAATCTGCTGCGAATGGACGCGTCCATAGTATAGCAACAGTCCGATACTATAAGGTAATGAAAAAAAAGCTCTCGCCGACTCGGTGGTGGGCGCCGAAGGATCCGAGCATATTTCTCCCGTGTGCACAGCATACCAAAGAATTTCTGTTCTTTTCATCATGGAACAACTCAGAGCAGCCATGACGTGTGCACTCAGCCACGAAATAGCACGGGACCCAGTCTTGAGTCCATGCTGCGGACAAGTATTCGACCGCCCAAAACTCATAGAGTGGCACGCCCGCACCGCCGGTATCATGCTGGTTTGTCCCTCTTGCAAACTACAAAGCCCGAAAAGCTGGATTCGCTCTCACCCGGGAACGAGTCGACTGAAGGATATTTCGCACATTCTAAGAAATTGACCACGTCCTTGCTACTGCCTGCAGATGAGCCACAAGACTGTCCTGCACACCATTCGAGTCAGCACGCGCGTCGAGATCAATGCCGAGGCTGTGCCGGCGGCGGTTGTCCGCTTCATGGACAATGGACAATCCGACGTGGAGGTTCTGGATGCCCTCGTTTGGAAATTCACCGCCCTTTCTCCGTGCTTCCTCTTTCAGCACAACGATTCCCAATGGGCTGTCAACCCTAGAAACGCGGTGGGTTTCTCCGACTACAGCGACAAGACCATCGACATTATACACACCGTCTTTTGTGATATCCCCGACGACAAGCTAGGCGAAGAGTTCCAAGCTCTAGTCACACGTATCCAGCAGCATGGCACGGGAAGCAAAGTCATTTGCATTCGTGTGTGATCCTCTTCTTCATGACGAACATATTTTGTGTTGCTTGCGACGACGACAACGAGGAAAAAAAGATGATTGTGAAAATATTCTCATCCCGCCAAGCGGCTCTTGACGAGCTCGACAGAATATATCGGTCGTCCCCCGACTTCAAGTACGACTGCTACAGAATTATTGAGTACACGCTCGACGAGGCGACCCAGAGTTACACTGAAACGGGGGTTCTCTATCATCATTCTCGCTGAACACGAGTCAGAAGAAGTCATGTTTTTTTCTTCGTCGATGCAACCTTTAACACCCAACACGCCGCGGGGTAATCTACCCTGAAAAGTTGAAGCGCCGAAACCAGTAGGTACTGGTAAAATACCTCACCGTCTTTATCCCCGGACCAATACACCCACGCACTCGGCATCGGCTTCCAGTCGCGACCGCGCAGCACTTCCACGATCGTCCACTGCACCCGCGCGCACCAAGACGGAAACCCCGGAGCGCACGCACGCAGCGCCGCCAGGATCATCTCGTGGCACAATTTGTAGTCTCCCCATATCTGTGCCACCATCACGGCTTCCAGATGCTCGGCGACGCTCGTCATCTATTGAACAAGTCGAACAGACCATTGGTTTCCCTTTTCTCGGTAGAGCACGACGACTCGACCTGAAAATCCACGACACAAGAACGATTGGCCCATGCTCTTTTCCTTGAGCGACGACGAGCGAGCAATGGCGACGGATGCCGGGTACAACGGCTACGGTCTCCGCTACTCGATCGAAGAGCTGTATAGCGTGGATCCCGCACAAACACCCATTGGGGAGATGGCCAAGTATGCAGACGCCGTGACGTACGTCAAGACTCTACGGGGTGACAAGCAGTTTTTTGTGGATCAGTTCTTCTCGTCGAGCGGTAGCGCCGTGGACCACGTCAACATGACTGCTCTGGGTAACCTCGCGCACGTTGCTTCTTGCTTCCCTGACCAGGATATCAGGGAACAGGCCCGAGAGAAGTACGAAGCGTGCAAGGACATTTATCTGTCCTCGGTCAAGAACCGGCCGTGTCCCATCCAATAGAAAAAACAGGTATGGCGGAGAAGGAAGCCAAGCTGTTCATGAAGTTCATGTACCAGTGGTGGCACAAGATCGAGCCTCTGTTTCAAGGCAAGGCGCTCTGTCTGCTCCGGGACAAGCAGCGCCAGACCGACCGCGTCTTTTACGAGACTCGCAGCCTGAATCCGCAAGAGATCGACAGGCTCCTCCGCTCGTTGTTTGGACCCACGAGGAATCGCAGGCGATCCCTCCTCACACTCGGTCGGATGCTTCTTTGCATTGATCCACGGACGAGCACGACCGAGTATGAGTTCTACTTCATCATGGTCTTCGAGGCCACCATGCGTGGTAAGGAGTACACGTTCCCTCTACCCCCTGCCCTAGACGTACCCAGCACCACAAGCTACCGACCACTGTCGCCCACCGAGGCCTACATCCTGAACTTCTCGGCCCACCGACGCGCAAAGCTGCATGACAAGCCCACACACTGGAAGTTCGCTTGGGCCTACACGGCCGCATTCTGCGGTCGAGTCGACGTATACCGAGGTGTCTCGCATGAGCTCATGGAAGGGCTGTTGGCCAGACTCTTTACCAACGCAGAGGTCGTACCGGAGGGGGAGCCGTGTCCAGTCGCGTGTGCCATCCAAGACCTGGTCCAGTGGAGCAAGATGGCAGACACGCCACTCGCGCGCGTGCTGCAAGCCTTTTCCACGGCCGTGTTTTCCGTTTCGGCCTCTACAGAAACATGGATGGCGTGCGAAGAGTTGCAGCGCGTCGATCTGGTGGATACGGTTACGGAGGGCATGGAGCTGTTTCGAGAGTTCGTGCGGATCTACGCGCACCGCGAGAAGGCCGAGGCCATGACCCCAGCGTACGCCGAGTGGTGGGGTCATGTCGCGGAAGATCCCCCCAACCCCGACGAGGGAGTGATGGCCGTGCTGTTTTGCTTAGAGAAACAGTACCACCCCCCCGAAGTCCGCTTTGGCGCCTGGATCCACGCGTCGCATCGTTACGGGATCGTGTCTGGCCTCGACCGCCACTACGGAGACAACATGGTCTTCGGTCGAGAAAAGGACCTGGAGGACACTTTGGGTGTCTTTGTGCACGCCCTGAGGAAAGGCGGCCGGCTTGAGGCGAGAAACCCCTTCGAGCACCCCGTGCTCACCGATGCGATTGACCACATGATGTGTTTGTGAATTACTCCGCCGGATCCTTTGCGAGGCGAAACAGACGCTGAGCAGCTTTCGACTTGGGCTGGATGACCACTCCCGGCTCGTCCTGGTAGACGTGATAGGTCACGCGAGATGGCGCAAAGCCCTGGTCTCGGTGGGTCATGAAATCTCTCTGTTGACGCAGAGACGTAATAAAGTAACGATACCCGGGCCTCTGCATGCAGACATGGATACACCGCACGACCTTGTTCTGAAGTGCGTCCTGGAAATCGCGGCGCCACACATTGTAGGGCTTTCCGTTCTCGTCCAGAAGCGGGCGGCCTTCCACGTCGTAGAGGACGCGGTTGTAGGTACTCTTGTGATAGTGGTATATGGGAGGATAAATCTTTTGCAGAACCGGAACGTCTCCCCGGTCCATCTCGGACTGGGCGGCGGGCTCCACGACCACACAGGCCACCCCGCCGTCCGACGAACTGTCGTCGTCATCTCCCCACGATTTGGTAGGAACAGCGGCAACAGTACTAGTCGACATGGCGAGATACACTAGTAACCATCCATATTTCTTTTTGGGGTTTCCGAGCGCGCTCGCAAACCTATTTCGACTTCTTACGTTCCCAAGTTACCACAGCGTACATCAATGAAGGGTCTTTGGCGCTCTTGTAAACAGGGAAAATCTGGGTACCAAAGTCCTCTCGATCACCCACAATCCCTTGAAGCCACTTGAAGTTCTTGTTAACCTGATTCTTGTACAACACTTTCCCGTGTACCATGTACATGCCTTGTCGATCCTTGGTGTGCTGACTCAAAAAGCGTTCCTCGTCCTCGCATATATTCCAGCTAGGTGCTCTTCCTCTGCGATTATACATACCCTTTCGAAGTTTCACGGCGCCCTTGAAAGTCTCGCTTTTGCAAACATCGCATATCTCAAAGTGCGCAGCTCGAGGAACGACACCCCTTTCTTGTTTGTGGCACAAAGCCGACGGAATAGACCGCACACTACCTTTCCCGTTGCTGGTAAGGGTAGATGACCTGTACTTGACATTTTCGTACTCCAGTCTCGGTTGCTGTCTCCAATCGAAATACTCGAGAATAGCCGTCACGTTACAAAATACGATCGGCGAGCGCCCCTCTTCATACACCGGACGACCATAACCACAGAGCCTTCCCACCAGATTCTGAGCCTGCACCGTACTATCGGACGAAGGATCGACTACCACCCCGATATTACAATACGCATCATATGAAATTGTCTTGGCGGCTCGAAGCATGTTTTTCAGTACCACAATCGTGTGCATCATAGGCTTGGTTTCTAAATGCTTGCATCGAAAGTCTGTGAGATGGTTGTAATGTTCAATGTGTATGTCTTCAGGCGTGTTCTCTTCTAGTTCGCGCACCACATCACTCAGTAGAGACGTTGTTGTGCAATTGTCAACCAGTCGTATCGGATGATAACAAGCTTCAGGGAATCGTCGGATCTCCCGAAGGAGGTCAAACGTCTCCGCGTCAAAGTCTCGAATCTGGTTACGATAGAACATTGTAGCCGCATCCAAATACCCTTCGGATGGTGGCATGTTCACAATGCTGCTACTCTTCTCTGGAAACGTGGTGTGGAGTTCATGCAGTATATGCGTGGGAGTCGCCGATATCATGACAACCTTGACGCGCGCATCCTTCAACCCACCAAGTCCATTCTGGCGAAAAGTCTTGTCGATGACGGACTTCTCATGAGACCCGAAATGGACTTCATCCCAGAACACAATCTCCGCCTTGTCCCACGGCAAAGCAGAGACTCCCGAGCGATGCACCACATGGGCTCGCATCTCAATTGTGAACCTCTCTTGAGTCTGGTCTCTCCACTCGTTGTCCGCCATTCCAGTCATGACAAACATGTTCTCGTATGAAATGCCATGGATGATATGCATTCGTCTGCACACCTCGACGCAAACTGCTGTCTTTCCAGATTGGGGCAAGGCGTGGAAAAGAACCAACCTTCTCCCATCTGTAAAGGACTGGATAATTTCCTCTACAGCTGCCAACTGCTCCGGTGAAAGAGTTATACTTTGGTCCATGACGTCTTTTTTTTCCTCGCTGTCCTGATTGTCAGAGTGAAAACGGTGAGTCAGTGTACCAGTCCCTCGATTGACACACACGTCTTCGGCGATTCCTCCCGTCAATTCTACACACTGCATGATCTTGGAAAAGGCCGCAGCGATAACATCTATGTGCTTGATGTAAAACAACTCGTGTTTGACATCTGTACTGTAAGGCTGAAGCATCTGTAACAAAAGTTTCTCGTAAACAGAAGGCTGGGATACGCGCACAATCTTCAGGATTCGCACTTGTACGAGCAATCGTAAAGATCTGCGTATGTAAAGAAATGGATCTGGTGACGTGGTGAAACCGCATTTTACGGTGTAAATACGGGAAACCTTATCAAAATCCGTTATATAGGCATATAAATAGCCGATCGTCATTGTCTACACCTTGAGTTCCAAGTGCTGCTTCACCACCAGACGCGTACCCCGCGCCATCTCGACGAGCCACGACGATTGCGCGTCCACCACCACCGTGACACGCACGTCACCCCTCTCGGCCAACGCAAACAGGCCGCTCAGCTGCCTCGCGTCCTGGAGGGCAAATGAAGACAGACGCACCTCCAGGGTGTGAAGAGTGGGGGGGACCGATTCCCACAGGATGGTCAGGGCCACACAGCTTGTCGTCTGGATGTACAACTGCCGCAACCACTTTGAGGCGAGCGGATCCCGCAGACACCCCGAAATGAAGAGCAACACCGAAATCATATTGTCGTTCGCATAACGCCCGTGGGAAATGCCCTCCACGTCCAGCGCCAACTCCCGCGGAAACGGCATGGTGTTCCGCATCACGGCGTGGCGGAACCGCAGAAACGTGAAAATGTCCTCAATCCCCTCGTCGTAGAACGCCTGACGGAAGGAGGTCAGCGACAGCTCCATACGCAGCGTGTACTTCAAGAGGCAGTGGTATGGTTTCCAGCCGTCGGTTGACCGCGCATCCACGTCGAGAATCGCGAGTTGCGGACACGCCCCCCATTTCAGAACCTTGAAGAGTCGCTGGACACACGAGCGAAGACAGTCTTGCTCGCACGAACACATGGAGAGGCCAAGGGTTTGGAGGAGAGGCAAGCCGCCGTCCTCCATGATTTCAACCAGGTTCTTGACGTAGGGTGTGCACTTGTACGACGGTGGACACTTCCACTCGCCCGCTTCCAACGACTTGGACACCGTGTCCAACCGCGAACGAGGTCGCGGGGCGTGGAAACCGCGCAGATTCAGTGTCGTCAAGTGTTTGCACGAAACCACCTCGTAGCGGACCAGCGCCGTAAAGTTCAAGACCGAGAGGTAGTACTTGTCGAGCACGGCCCGCGCCGTTGCTACGGAGATCCAAGACGCCTCTTCCACGTCCGCCACAAAGGTGCCGGAGGGGTCACAGCTGAGCGAGTCCACCGATGGGTTGAGGACGCGGTGGACCCAGGAAACGGCCGTGTCGGTGCGAACGCAGAGGTGCTTGTTCCGAACTTTCCCAAACTCGCGCGGCGAAAAGGCGGCGCGAGTCGCGCGGCACACAGAAAACACACGGATACAGTCGACGTAGTCGCCGAGACAGGGGGAGACGTGATCCCACCACGCAAAGTCCACGACCGCGGCGAAAAGCGTGTTCATCCTTGCAGGCACTCACGCTTCTATCCCCAACATTTCTTTTCGTTACAAGTCCCCTTCGCTCGCTTGCGTGCATGCAGATCCACATGAGATGGAACCCCTTGCGCGACGACGCCTTTCTGGCACGAGAGGTCCTCGCCTTCTTGCAGCAGTGGGAGTTCATCCTGGTGTTCAGTCTCTGCCGAGACGTCTACGCCGCAACAAGAAACTACATCCCGCACCTCTCCATCGACCACCACGGAGAGGTGGCCTCCGTATCGAGAGTCATGCGCACAGGGCGCCTCCAACACCTCCAGGCCCTCCGCGTGGGCTCGTATTGCGCAAGCATTCTTGACACCATTCACGTCACGGCGCTCAAGCGTCTCCACATCAGCTCCATCAAGGGCTTCTTCCAGGCGCACAGTCTTGCGGCCGCGGCGTCGGAGATGAAGAATCTGGAGCACCTCGTCCTGCGGATCCACGACCCGGAGCTCCTCGGCACAGTCCAGCTCGCGGGAGCCCTAACCAACCTGCAACGCCTCCAGTGTGCAGACATTGTGCTGTGTGGTACAGGCATACCTGGCGAGGAGACCTTGTTCTCCGCTCTCGGGAAGCTATCGCAGCTGGTGAGGCTTCGAATCGGCCTCGTGGTCAGGAACGTGTCCGTGATGGTCGAGCACATCCGCGCACTTCCCCGTACGGGTGTGTTGGATTCTCTCGAGGTGAGAGACGTACACCTCGATACAACAGGCCTCTTGGCGCTCGCCTCGTCCATCGGAGCGCACCACGCTCGTGCTCTGAGAGTCCTGACTATGTACTGGGTGGGGATTCGCCCCGCCGCGTTTCAAGCGTTCACGGACATGTTGTGCACGCTCTCCAACCTGGAAGTGCTGGAGGCAACTTGCCTAGGAGCCGGGCCGAGGGAGGCCCGAGCCTTCACAGCCGCCTTCTCCAAACTGACCCGCCTGCGACACCTCTCCATGAGACGCTTACGTTCTCGGGGCACAATGGAGGTCGCACGGTCTTTGACAAGTCTCCCCCACCTCACGGTGCTCGACCTTTCTCAGAACGACATGGGGATCGAAGAAGTCATGGTGGTGGCGGAGGCGCTTCGGAGTCTTCCCGGTCTTACCACACTAGACCTGTCGGAGAATCACCTCGGTATCTGCGCCGCCGAGGCGCTGTCAGGCGTACTCGGCAACCTCCACGCCTTGTCTTCACTGCACCTCGCGGACAACTGCCTGCGCGAGTATGGCGTCGACCGAGTGATGGGCTCTCTCCCCTCTGAGAGCATCACGGAGCTTTGCTTGGGTTATAATGGAGAAGGTGTGTCGGACGCGGTCGCGCGCGTACTTCTCGATGAATCGTTGTTTCCGCGGCTACAAGTCTTGGATCTAGACGAAGAGCTGAGTCCTTTTTTAGAGACAACACTGCGAGACCGCCGCCCAGCGCTCGATATTCGCTGGCCGTAGGCGCTGGATTTTTTTGTTGCTGCTGACTATGGAAATCGAAATCGACTACGAGCGTGCAAACCCTAAGCTGATCAAATGCATCATGCGAAATATACGCAAGATCGAGAAACTGCGCAACCAAATTCTCTGGCGAGACATTGCGCGCGACCAGGTCGCCGAGCGCTGGCTCCAGTACGCCAAGCAGCAACAGATCTTCCGGGGGTGTAAGCCCTGTCTCACGCAAGAGCCCGTGTGGCCGTCGGACGTCCCCGTGCTCTACAGCCTTCCCTAACTCGGACTGAAGGTCGGGACGGTCAGCGACCCACTGATGCCCATCCGGTGGCGGGCCAGCTCGCACGACTGGATCCACTGCGCGCCGCGCTTCTTCTCCTCGTCCGTCTTGCCCGTACACCTCAGGTCGTTGGCGCGCACCAGCTGGTTGTACATGATTGTCTGCACCACTTCGTTCAGACTGCCGTACAGCCGCGCCTCGTGCAGACTCTTGTACCCCAAAGACAGATTCTTAAAGTCTTCCGTCGTCATGCTGTTCTGCGCGCACCAACGTGCAATCTCCAGCAGATCGCTGACTGTCATCCTTGTTGGCACAGCCGCAACATTATTTTTTTCCCTACCGTTTTCAGCAAGGCATGGAGCGGACGGTCTACGAATTCGTCTCGTCCATCCTCTTTGTAGTCACCACCACGACAACCCTCAAGACGCTCGTGCCCTCCCCGGCGCCCGCCGTCAACACCAGTCTCTACATCTCCACGCTCACGTCCATGCTGGCCAGTCTCCACTACTCTCTCGCCGGCGCGTACACCGACCGCCTCTCCCGCACCTTCTTGCGCTTCCTCGACTGGATGCTCACCGTCCCGCTCATGCGTCTCCAGCTGTGCAGCATCCTCCGCGTCAAGGACGGACGCGCCGTCAAGTCCATCTTCGGCATGACCATCGCCACCATGCTCCTCGCCTTTACCACGGAGCTCTTGCCGTGGCTTCCCGTGAGAGTCGTCACCGCCTCGGCCAGCGTGGCCATGGCGGAACACAGCATACGGGTCCACGAACAGTACGTGCAGGACCCCGTGCACCAGGTGATCCGCGTCATCTACGCCGTCTACACCGCGGTGTTCATCGCCCGCATCCTCCGGCCGGATCTGTACGTGGTCCTAGACCTGGCCTACGCAGTCCTCGACTGCTCGGTCAAGACGTCCTTCGTCGTCTTTTGCCTGACCAACCCCGTCGAGGCGGAGGACGACGAGGACGAGGTCGAGGGGGTGGCGGCTCCCGGACGCCGGACAGGGTGACCGATGACCGGCTACCGTCCGACTCACCACCGGTCACCGGTCACGATGTGCGAGTGAGAATTAAAGCTCGACGTGAGCAATGATTGAGACGGCGATTATTTACCCAGACTCTACCGTGGAATACGGAAAAAATGCATGGTTGGGGATAAGATGGAGAGAAGTCTTTGACCTTATTAGCTTTAATATTGGTATTCTCTATGACCACGCCATCAGCTACTGGCACCCGTCACAAGTGAACGACGTGTATTGTCTTCTTCGAGAGAAACTGGAACATGGAGATTTCGATCCTCGCCTTCGAGAGGACTTAGTCCAGATGATCGTCTTGTTTCGCAAGTATTCGGATCGCCATGCCCGCATCGACATATTTTGACATACTGGCCACAGGTGTCCGACTCACCACCGGTCACCGGTCACGATGTGCGACGACCTTTGTGATGGCCGCGAGGACGGCCGCGGCCCCGGCCCCGGCCCCGTGGACGACCAGGGCCCCTACCGCTGCCCGCGAAAAACTCGGCGCCGTAGTTCGTAAAGATCTCCTGGTCCGTGCGCACTTTTCGCGTCGTGTGTAGGTGGACGGTGCCATGGTCCGCCATAGGATCAAACCTCGCATTCGCACCCCGCCCCCCACGGTGGTTGACCCACCTTCCCAGACCGCTCTGCGTGCTGCGTGCGTCCGCACACTGATCACCGTCCGTCTGGCACAGCCCGTACTTGGCCACCATGTCTCCAGGGTACCGTTGATCCATCTGCGCCCGCGTGATGCGGTCCTCGGGGCGCGCGTAGCGGATGGGCGTATTCTCGGGCAGATCGCGCGTCGCAAACAAGCCCCGGTCCGCTTCCACGATAGTGGACCGCCCCACGCGAAAGCCCTCGGCAATTCGGGTGTGCTGCCAGCACGTGTCAGCGTACAAGCACGTGCGTCGCGAGCACGCTTTTCCCGAGGCCGTGAGCGCACGACACTGTTGACACTCTCTGTGTGTCTGTTCCATGTTTGAACCAAAGAAGAGAAAAGAACAAATAGCCAAGGTCTTGTTCTTTCGTCACACCTCGCCCCAGTTAATGGTTATGCAACCGTAGTCATTCGACGTACGGAACCCCAAGTCCCGAAACCTCCTAGACAAACCCGTCAACACGTCGTCGGGGATACGGGGGACCATCCAACAAAAGCAGCAGCACCACTCACTACAGCACGGGATCCACCACAGCCCGCAGCGCCACCACTCACTACAGCACGGGATCCACCACAGCCCGCAGCGGCGACCAAAACAAACCCGCTTACCGCCTCTCTTGGCCACCTTGAAGATGCGAGCCAGAATCTGTTCCTGGTACTGGTCGATCACAGACGAAATGTAGTCCGCGTAGATCTTGGAGGCATTGGAACCCGCGCTGGCGGTGTCTTGCGGGTTCATTCGAATGGAATCTGCGGCACACCTTGTACGATAAAACACGTAAAAATCAAGGCTCGTCTCTTCCAGAATTTGCCAAGCTGTTCCAAGCCTTGCCGAACTCTTTCAGCTTTTCCCAATCAACTCTTTCCGATGCAAAGTTGTCAACACTGACGTCTATTGAATTACGTTTTTATTCCATGCCAAGTAGGAAAGGAAGAACTCGCATGGAGTTCACGGATCTGTCATTGGCAAACGCAGAGATCGTGCGCTTGAGGGGAGAGCTCGCTGCGGCAAACGCAGAGATCGTGCGCTTGAGGGGAGAGCTCGCCGCGGCAAACGCAGAGATCGTGCGCTTGAGGGGAGAGCTCGCTGCGGCAAACGCAGAGAATGCACGCTTGCACGCTCGGATTGACCAGCTGGAAACGGAGCTACGCGATCTCAAAGCGAGCGTGCGCATCGACTCCAGTAAGTTGCGAGACCTTTCTTGTTCCGTTTGCTTTGAATCCTTGGCGTCTCATACTTGTATTGCCAAGACACCATGCTCGCATTTCTATCACATTTCTTGTATGGAAGCTGCCATGAAATACAGCACTCGGTGCCCGGTATGCCGCCAAGAGTATGAGTATGGCACACGTGTTTGGGTTTTTGATGAACAGACGCCGTCAAGCCTGTCCAAGACGAGATCCATGGGCACTACTTCTTCGCGACCTGTGTCTACATCGCATTGGTTGTCTTGCTGGTTGCGTCTACGATCGGATCCTTGGTTTTCTGGGTCTGGTACTTTTACACCACGGGGAAGAACTTCGAGATGACATTTGTGATAGCATTCATTTCCTCGGTGTACTTATTTACGTGTCGCGTATTCGAGGTACACAAGGCACTCTCTCGTCTGGTCGTCACCGACGAGACCGGCACACAGGGGAGGGCTATGAATGAAACGAACGCGATCCGCAGAGAGGAAATGATAGCAGAGACTTCACAGAATTTTAGAAATATGTTGAAGGACGCTGTCTTTTTACCTTCGAAATTTTGGGGTAGCATTGGCGAGAATCAGTAGGGAGTATTGAGTGCAAGGACACGCTCGTTGCGGTAAAAAACTGTGCTCAACCTTTCGTTTTCAGAAAGTCTGTGCGCCCACATTCTGATTTTGTCATCGATCTCTGTCTCTGCCCCCAAAAAAAGCGACGATGGACATGGTCGCCAAGAAGGCCAAGTTGGACACGGCCGCGATTCCTACCCTGGCGGTCGTCGACATGCAGCAAGCGCCGCGCAAAGGCAGTCTGGCGCACACCCACCCCGATCTCGCCAAGCAGTGGCACCCCACCAAGAACGGCGACCTCACACCGGAGGATGTGACCGCGGGATTGGGGAAGAAGGTCTGGTGGCTATGTACAAAAGTGCCCAACGGCGTCTGCGACCAGCCCGATTGTGGGACAATTCACGAGTGGGAGACTACCACTGCATGTCGCACGCGCGGCAATGGATGCCCTTGGTGTTCTGGGAAGAAAGTATGCAGATGTCGAAGCCTGGGTTTCAAATTTCCCGAGGTGGCAGCTCAGCTCGCCGACGAACATGTGGACCCATTCGATATGTTCGCCTACAGTAATCACAGGCATAAGTGGATATGCCAAAATGTGCCCGATGGAATTTGTGACCAGCCCGACTGCGGGACGGTCCACGAGTGGAAGGCGACGATTGCAAAGCGTACAACAGGAAGAGGATGTCCTTTTTGTGTAAACAGATGTTATAACATCTGTAGGTGCAAGAGTCTTGGGTACCGGTTTCCGGACATGGCAGCTCAGCTCGCCGACAATAATCTGGATCCGTTCAAGATCAGCCCTTCAAGCCAGCAACGACTTCAGTGGAAGTGTAACAAGGTCTCAAATGGAGTCTGTCCGCATTGCAGTACGGAACATATTTGGGAAAGTACCCCTGGAAGCCGCATAAATGGCAATGGGTGCCCTTGGTGTTCTAAAGGGAGTAAGATTGTGTGTAAATGCAAAAGCCTCGGAACTCGATTTCCGGAGATTGCACATCAGCTCTTCGATACCACATTGGACCCATACACCATCCCTGCTTCCAGCGCCTCTATATATGAATGGAAATGCGACCGCGGGCATACCTGGAAAGTCAGCGTGAATGTGCGCACAAGCAAGGGCGGAACGGGATGTCCCATCTGCCGCATCAACAAGGCCGAGGCGACTCTACGTACTACCCTCGACAGCAGCCCTCTTGTGCAAGTGCACTGGAAACGCAGCCTCCGGTGTTTCGACACCTACAACAACCGCTTCCGCGACCTTACCCCGGATGGGTGCGGCTTGACCACGTCGTCGTACAAGTTTGCCATTGAGTACGACGGCCCTCAGCACTTTGCGTCGGTGTCCTACTTCAACGGGAAGGCCACCGACTTCCGCGACCAGATGTGTCGGGACCTGGCCAAGAACCTCCAGCTCTGGCGCGACGGGTACAGCCTGCTCCGCGTGTCCTACAAGGAGTTTGATCGACTCGAAGAGATAATCACGGAGTTCCTCGAACGCGTGGAGAGAAGCGGGGGCGTGCAGATTGCCATGGTGTCGAACGTCACCAAGTACCAGCAGTTGGAGCGCACGGCGAGGGCGATGCTGGAGCCGGAAACGATGTAGTCAGAGAATGGCGTGATTTTATTGAGGATTTACTTGAAAAGGCGATACCATGCCGTCGGCGCCAAATCAATACATAGTAGATGCAAGTAGAAAGAGACATCGCCCTGGATACTTCCCCGAGGAATGTTGGAGACAATCTGATACTCATAAACGGTACTTTATAGATTATCTGAATTGCCCTGGAAGAGGGCCTCATAGTGACCCATGTAAAGCATTTGACAATTTAATATGGAGGATCTGTGGGTCTGAACAATACAGTCAAAAGATGTTTCTGTATTATAACCTTGAGGGTCGACCACCTCCTATAAACTCATACCGTGATGTCCATCGCATAACAGATAGTGAAACTTTACGTATGTTGAGTTCAATGCAGTTTGTTAGGAAAAAGCTTGCAGCCATTCCTGCTGAACATCCCGTTCCACCAAACTTCTCGAGTTGGCCCGTCATCCTCGGAAAGGACGTCTTCTCCGAGCTCACATCTATGCGATCCTTCTGCAATATGATTGAGAAATGTCTCAGGGGTAGAATCGAGTTCCAGCTCAACTGCATTCGAAATTGTAGTCGATGTATTGATGAACGACCACATACGAAGTTTATTCTGATTCTACAGATTTTAAGAGCTCAAGCATTACAATGAACAAACCTGAGGTGGTTTACCGCATCTTGGAAAGAATGCACTTCACTCCACAAGACATGAAGTATTATAAAATGATCGGGCCCAAGATTCGTGCTCGAGACTACGTCTTGGGTCTCATCAAAGATCCGGAGCTATTGGAGCGAATCATCAAAGTGAGGATCCTTCGAAAAGATGACACTGCAAAAACAAACCCGAAGTGGCCATTCGCATGGAACTTGGTCACTGCTCGTTGCACGCCTTTGAAAGTCCAAGATGAAGTCCTGGCGTCACTCGAGTATGTCATCCGTCGACTGATACGCCTCAAACGACCTGAAGACGGTGTTGTCCATGACCCTTTTCTCTTTGCTTTGCAACACGAAAGAGCACTCCTTTTACACGTTCGCTGACTCCCACTACGGCGCTGTTCTGGAGAGAGAGAGTATCGTCAACACGTTGGGCATCCAGGTCAACATTCCCACCAACATACCCCTTTCAGGGCCTTTCGAGTTGCCTGAGTTCTTTAAAGCCGGAGCCTGGAGGATCGGGTACCTCCGTCTCACTCTGGGGATCGTCTCGACTCTCGGCGTTATCCTCGTGGGCGCTCTCTGTCCGAGGCATATGGAGGGAAGCACGGTGGTCGCTCTCATCGCAGCCATCCTCTCGTCAACATTCCAGGTTGATCGCAGGCTGAGCGGACGGGCGTCTGCCTGAGCAGACTTTGTCTGCGACCATCAAGCGCCTCGACGTCGCCCAGTCGCGGATCGGATTTATCCTCGACAAGCTGTGCCACGATCGGAGCGAAAGCATACGCGAAGCTTGCGTGGAGTACCGCAGCGACGACCTCCGGACAAGATCAAGAACCACTTCCTTGTCATGATCACTCAGGTCGAAGAGTACATCAAGGGCGGGGAGCCAGCATGGGTGTGGAAGTAGTGAAGGTGCACTGGAGCCAGTGCTCAGGCCTCGTTGTATAAAATCAGCCTGGCTCGCAGAATCTGAAGAATGAGAAGAAATACGTCGTGGCTTGTCGTGGGGATGCGCTTGTTACATGCCCTCACGCACGCGTTCCGAAACATGATCCGACGCTCAATGCACCGTTCTATGGCATCGCGCATGAGACGCCTCTCTTCCGGGAACACAATGGCCACAGCTGCCTCCATCACAAAGTGACCAGGCCACCCCGCAAAGTCTGGCGGCACATTCTGTAGCAGCTCTCTGGGTTTCTTAGCAATGACGAGGTCAGCGAGTCGAGGAATGTGTTGGTCTTTGGCAACCCCTTCCAGATAAGCTTGAGGAAGCGGCTTCTTCCCAAGAACGCGATAGTAGGCAAAGAAGGTGCGTCTGTACTCCGGCCCGGCGAAGTTGACTACCATGTCATCAAAGGGACGACATGCGTGCTCTTGCTCATGATAGTTTTGCCGTTCCGCACACTTCAAGTACCGCAGAAAGTAGCGCCTGTGCTCGTCGCTCTGTTCCCAGCACGATGTGAGATCCGGGAAACCAGTGAAACGCTCTCTGTTTTTCCTTTGAAGAGAAATAGGCGGAGGTCGGAAGGCTTGAGGTCGTAAGCGCGGCATCTTGTTCAAAAGATGCTCAAAGTTTTCAACGTTAAAGGCACGAACGCTGACCAAGGTTCAAAGGAGCGTTTTCTCTTTATTTTATTGTCGACCACTACAACAAGATGCCGCCCAAGAAAAGCCTACAAAGAAGAAGCTCCCCGACAAGGACTCCCAGCACGTCCTTGAGAAAATGATGAAGGACTCTGCCGAGGTATACGAACAGATGTACCGGTACATTGCGCGCGACGAGGCCAAGACCAAGTACAAACAGTGGATGACACCCGAGGCGTTGCGCATTAAGCACACACAGACCACCACGGGAGTGACGTACGACGATGTGCTGCGGGAGATTTACAGCGACGCGAGCGGAAACGCGTACCAGGAGAAGAGAGACTTCTCCCGGTGTGTTCCGGTGGGGAATGCCAAACAGACCATGAAAGAGGGCGGGAAAGCCTCCAAGTACATTATCAGCTTCTGCGCACCCAGCACAGACACGCACTGCAGCACGCAAGTGTGTTTCGACGTCAGGGAAGCGCACGCCTACATCACACTGCACTCGACAAACAACCCCGGGTCCAAGGTGCCGAACTTTGCGTACGACATACTCAAGGAGCAATACGGGGAGAAGTACGTGAACGAGCAACTGGGCATGGACAAGGAGTTTAGCCCCGAGGTACAGGCCATCATCGGACATCACTACAACCTTGTCGTGGAAGCGGACGAGAATGCGCTCGTCATGTCCACCGAAAGGGAGAAGTCTCTCGTCATTACCATGCTTCTTCCCCATATACAGTCCTTCTTCCTAAAGTTTCCTGGTGCATTGGCGGCCATGTCCATCTACAAACGGTCGCCTCAATTCATCAAATCCATTCTGAAGATCCCCCAGAGTGCGCTTCAGCTCGTCTTTACCAACCCATGGGTCTCTACGATTTTGCTGATCCTCTCCAAGGTGTTTCGGCTTTCCCTCTGCTTGTTTATGAACGGGATGGACATGGTTCAGTCGGTGCAAGCCGTGAGCTTGGGCCTCGCGCAAGCGTACTCCTCCAACCCAATCATCCCCGCGTTGTGCATCATCATCTTTACGTGTGCCAAGTGCATCACAGGAGATGTCCTGGGTTGTCTAAAGGAGATTGTTCCCACACTCGCCAAGACTCTCGGTGCGGCTTGGACGACCTCGCTGAACATTATCCGTCACCTGGTGAACAATACACTCGGAAAATGGAATTCCGTGGACCAGGTTTTTGTTTGTTTAAGGAATCCATTGGGTTGCGTGAGTGCGTACGTGCTGGACAGTTCCATTCATAAGATAGACTTGGTGTTGAAGAGTTTTTACGATGGCATGTCTAAAGAGTTCGCAGTGGACCAGGTACGGGTATACGGCCAGATCGGAGTGTTTATCGTGATGACCTTCTTAAAACTCTTTCCCTCCAAGCTTGTGGATATCCTCTTGGCGTCTTTCCTCGGACCAATGGGTCTTTACTGGATCGTGGAAGACTTTCGCCGCCACAATCCGGACGCTGACGTGATTGAAATTCTCACGTATCTTCACAATCAGCTGGCATTAGCCACAGGTGGAACGGCGCGTTTGTGGATGCTAGCGGCTGAATTATGGAGCTACTTCTACCACATCATTCCTTGTCTAGTCAACAGATTCTTGTCCAAAACGGGAGTCAAGAACATATCTACTAAGCTGGAGTGTTGTCAGATCCGATCGGTGGTTGGCAATGTTCCCACTTCGGCTGTCAAGAAGCTTTTGAGTGTCGTCAATGTACAGACTCAGAAAGACGCAGAGAGCTTTCAGAAATCCATGAACGAGCACGTTGAAACGATTGTCAATTCAATTGAGGAACGAACAGTAGTCTTGGAGCCTGAACCTCAGAAACCCGGTGAGACTCGTAGGAAACTCGATAGAAGACTTATTTGGGGGGCAGGTAGTCTTGGGACGTTGGCAGGATCGATATATTTGGGTGTACCCAATATAGCCTTGGGCTTACTCATTGGGACTATTTCCTTCTCTGATCCCAGACTCAAGACCGTTGTCCAGAAAGAGGTTACGAGCGTGCGCCTCGAAAAGGGAAACATCCCCATCCACCTCTACAAGTGGAGAGACCTTGGTCGCGGACCGCTGCACGCGAGTGTGAAGGATATACAACGGCAGCTAAACTTGATACGGATGCCGCGCGAGTTCTACGGCGTGTCCGCTCGTGTGCTCAAGCGCATGTACCCCGAGTGCGTTCAAGAGATCGGGCCACAACGAATTCTGGTGTTGATCCCAGATAAGATGCCCCCGCTTCTTGTCAAGGAGATCAACAAGCTCAACAAGCCTCTGTGCAAGAAACAAAAGCCGTCGTGTCTATACTGATGCTTTCATGGTCGAATTATAAAGCTAGACGTCATCCTCATCCAAAACAACAGGATCCTCCCCCCGAGAAAGAGGGGTCAACAGGCGGCTGCCAATACGCTGGATATACTCCTCCTCTTCAACAGACCTATTAAATCCTCCTCCCAAACCTAGGTAGGGGTTATCGGTCTTACCGTCGTACTCGTTGATCGGCTTCAAAGTGGATACAGTACGCTCCTCCTCAGACCCATCGTAGTCCTCCCCCCACAGGAAGAGAAAGTAAGCCGTCACCTGTTTGTAGGTCAGGTTGCTGGCAAACTCCCAAGTGGCACACGGCAAGTCATGGGCGTCTAAATGGCCGCAGAGAGCAATGTTCACGATGCGAACACGCTGCTGGGACAACGAGGTATCCAACCTCTCGTTGTGACGGTTCATTAAATTGAGCAAGCACAGGTTAGACCCAGCACTGCGGCACTTGTAGGTAAAAGGCAAGCCGTAGTGGACTGGAAGGCTTTCCATATACATACAGAAGAGAGATCTGTTCCACAACAAAAGGAGAGTCGAGCTGTTCAAGGTATTCCGGGAATTCCATATTTGTCGAGTCTGTTCCAGATTTCTTGAGTCTGTTCCATATTGATTGCAAGTAGGAGAGAAACTTTGCATTGCAACCTTCTCCCTTTGCCCATGCCGCCGCTAAGCGTGCTAAGAAAATCCCCACAAGCCGTTTCAGACACTCGCTGATTTTCACCCCTCTCTTCTGTGTTTGCATAGACATGGCCGTGGAGAGCGTTGCCTTTCACGTGTTGATCCTGGGTACCGGAGACCGCAAGACCATCTATGTTGACAAGGTTGAAGTGAGTCATTTTCTTGGCGCCCTGGATACCATGGACTGCATTCTCCGCGGAGAAGCCCTCCGTATCAGTACGGACTTGTTCGTCGGGTCGCGCACCATCACCATCACGAATGCTGACGGAGAAGATCTTGTCGTAGACAAAGGGTCAGAAGAGGGCAAGCAGTGCATGCGCATCTATTCACTCGTTAGCAGTCTTGATTCAGACCCTTGTCATGTCCTTGAAGGCCGAGCTTTTGTGAAAGAGCTGTGGCTGGAGTTCCAGGTGGATGCTTAAAGATGTCGTCGTTGGGTTCAGTTCTCGCTCTGTTTAACGCTCGAGCCAGGTGTCAGCAGTCACATAGTTTATTTGTATGAAACTTAAGTGACTCCGGTATAAAACAACCAATTTGAGGCACAAGCTGCACTTTTTTACCTTGCGCTTCAGCCAATGCGCATCCATGTGGTCTGGACGGGCTTCGGCGAGCCTCACACTCCCGCCAAGCTCGGCTTTCTGCGCAAGAACATGGAGAACCTAGTGAGCAGCGGCCACACTATTGTGGCCACCGTCTACGCGTACGACGACACTCCAATCCCCGAAGACCACTTTGCCGGCGCGCATCACGAAGTGATCAGGGGACCGGGGACGTGTGGGCAGTTCATCCACCGCATGGACCCCAAAGCCGAGGACGCCGGCTACGACTACACGTGGCTCGTCCTGGACGACATTGAGTTCCTCTTTGAGGTGTCCGATTTCTTGCGCGCGGCCCAAGGCGTCTTCGACGCACATCCCGACGCGATCTGCCAACCGTCCCTCTCTCCCGATTCGCAGCACTCCCACCACTACATGCTAGCCTCCGGCATCCCTGAGAACGAGCCCCTGGCACGCTTCTGCCCTGAGAACAAAGCGCGCCGTGCCTACGAGTATTTCTGTTATATCATGCGGCCCGCCACCTTTGCCAAGTACCACGCCCTCTTCGATCAGGACACCCGGTGCATGTGGGGACTCGACTGCGCCGTCTACCACTTCTTGCCCTGCTTCCTCTTCCGGGACTTTACCATGAGGCACCACTACAAAGGCGGGCTCGCATCCGTTCTGTCGCACTCGGCTTGCTGGGACGAGTACAACCGGGTCGTGAAGCGCTACCAGTGCTGAGGGCCGTCAAGCCAAAACTTTTTGTTGCCGCTCAACAAGCAAACATGTCAACAGGACCCACAGGCGCGACGGGCCCCATCGGCCGAGCAGGCAGCTCCATCACGGGCCCCACCGGGCCCCAGGGCAGCACCGGGCCCCAGGGCCTAGCAATCACGGGCAGCACGGGCCCCACCGGACGAACGGGGGTAGGCGTCACGGGCCCCACCGGAAAGGGCGGAGTAACGGGCCCCACCGGCCGACCCGGCGCCACTGGCCGCGTGGGCGCTGGCTTTACGGGCAGCACAGGACCGACAGGCCCGCGAGGCTTGTCCTACGGCCCGACGGGACCCACGGGGCCCGCCGTCGTCTTCTCCAACAGCGGCGGGGTCACAGGCGCCTTCGTGGTCGCCTCCTCGGGCGCGCTCGGCGTCTCCGAAGCGCTCTCCGTCGACGCCAGGGGGAACGTGGTTCTATCGGGAAACATGCTCGTCCAGGGCGTTCTCGAGGGGACTCTGTCGACCCCCGAACAACCGGAAATCACCTCTCTCGGGACACTCATCGACCTGTACGTCTCGGGAGATGTCGTCGCCGGAACGCTCTCCGCCACCAGCGCCGAGATCTCCGAGACCCTCGCCGCCGATTCTCTGATAGGGACCCTGTCGACCGCGGCGCAGCCCAATGTCACGTCCGTGGGCACGCTCGCGGGACTCGCCGTGGCCGGCAACGCGACTGTAGGAAACGTCTCCGCCAACCGGATCACTGGCACGATTGGAACACTCACCTCGCTGACCGCATCCGGAAACGTGTCCGCCGCCAACCTCTCCGGTACCATCACCACGCCCACCCAGACGGGCATCACGTCGCTCGGAACGCTGACGGGGCTGACTGTCTCCGGAAATGCAGCCGTGGGAAACTTGTCCGCCACCGGCATCACGGGAACACTCGCCACACCCGCACAACCCAGCATCACCTCCCTTGGGACGCTGACGGGGCTGAGTGTGTCCGGGAACGTGTCCGCCACGAACTTGTCCGGTACCATCACGACGCCCGCACAAACCAACATCACGTCAGTGGGTACCCTTACGGGGCTTAGTGTCTCCGGGAATGCAAACGTGGGCAACCTGGCCGCCACGAGCATCAGTGGTACCCTGACCACGGCGGCGCAGACCAACATCACATCGGTCGGAACGCTGAGCTCCCTCTCCGTCTCGGGGAATGTGCTCGCGGGCAACTTGTCCGCCAACACCATCTCCCTGAACGGAAGCGCCGTGCTCTCGTCGAATACTCTGAGCAACGTGATTACGACCTCCGGTCTCACGACGCTGGGCACGTTGACCCAGCTGCGGCTCGCCACGAGCAATCTTTCCACTTATACACCTACCGTGACTGCGGGGACAAACGTGACGGCTGGAACTGCTTCGGGCTACTACCTCAACATTGGTTGCATTAAACTGGTCTGGGGATCTGCCAGTTTCACATGGGCCTCTACGAGTAGCTCGACGACGGGCACAGGCAGCTGCACCGTGACCTTACCGTCTTCCTTCCTAAGTAGCGTGTATGTCTACCTACCCGCCATAGAGACCTTGGGCAACCAGGCCACGCAGTTTGTGTCGGGCGACGGCGTAACGACGTCTTCCGTCAAGTTCTATATTTGGATGCCAACAACGTCATCCAGCGCCCACACCGTCACCGTATCCTTCTTAGTCATTGGAGCGTAAAAGCGACAACGTGAAGCGTGAATTATTAGGGCCACTTCGGTAGTACAAATCATGCATGGCTTCAGGTGAATAAACTGTTCAATCTTTACTATTTGGCGATAAACTTTGGCTTGTTTTCAAGTACAGATGCCATACACGAGCATGAAAATGGCTGCGCGGATCAAGGAAGACGCATTCTCCCTCACGAAGTCTGGGCATTCCTATATCTACGTACTGGCCCTCAAGGAAGGTTTCTTTTACGTTGGAAAGTCCACGGACGTCGATAAACGATACCAGCAGCACCGCTCCGGAGATGGCTGTGAATGGACTCGTCTCCACAAGCCCTTGAAGGTGGTTCAGAAGACGGTTGCCACTAACGAGTTCGCAGAGGACCTCGCTGTCAAACGGCTCATGCTGGAACATGGCATCGACAATGTCCGGGGAGGGTCGTATAGCAACCCCGTCTTGACTGTGGCACAAATCAATGTCCTGAAGTCAGAGTTCCAGACAGCTCGAGACCAGTGCTTCGAATGTGGTCAGATGGGACATTTCAGGGCCAACTGTCCAGAAATCAAATCTGATTCGAGTACCGCCTCCGAGGTCGACGACCCAGACAATCCGAAATGCTATGCATGTTGGGACACGGGATCAGCGTATCACTCCGATGATGTTTATGGTCCTTGTTGGAACTGCGAAAAAGGTGGCGACTGGGACGACTGGCAGACGCGACTGGTAGACGATTAGGATGCGCTGACTAACGCACGAGGAAGGGTCAGTTACCAACTTGAAGTTGTGGATTGCTTTGCCTGTTCCTCGTTACCGCTGCCATTGGCGTACCTGTTGAAAAGTGGTTAATCATTCTTGGAATCATAGGGTGACCGCGAACAAAGCACTATTCGATCAACACTTCGTTTACGAGTTGGACTTCACATATTCTCAAAGTCTGATCAAGTGCTGTTTTTTGATACGTGCGTCACTTTACCAGATGTTTATTTCTGCTGGTCATATCAAGACCCAATACGACATTTCACGTTCAACACTTCGACAGTGGGCAGAAGAAGGCAAGGTCGATATCCGTAGATTTCCAGGCGGAAAGCGCCTTTACCACTCTGGAGATGTCAGACGACTCCTTGGCGAACGCGAAGACGTCAACAAGGAAAAGATCATCTACGCCAGAGTTAGCTCTTCCCACCAGAAAGAAGACCTCGAACGGCAAATTCAAGACCTCTGTAGAGTCTATCCCGACCACCGAGTCATCTCCGACATTGGATCCGGAATCAACTTCAAGCGCAAAGGTTTGCAAGCCCTTCTGGACCTCGTCCACAAAGGTGCTATCGGACAGGTTGTGGTTGCCTACAGAGACCGCCTTGCTCGATTCGGGTTCGACCTTATCGAGAGCATCTTCAAGCGCCATCAAGTGCGACTCCTGGTTCACAACGGAGATTCGGGAGGGGATAGTCAAGAGTTGTCCGAGGACTTGCTGGCCGTCGTCAACTTCTTCGTTGCCAGAAACAACGGCAAGCGGTCAGGGCTCAACAGGAAGCGTCGTCGTGAGGAGGATCAAGCTGAGGTTGAAGCCCTTCCAGAGGCGTCTGGTTGACGAATGGTGTGGAGTCTACAGATGGACTTACAACCAGTGTCTGGCTGCTTACCGATGTCGCCAAGTGCCTTGTCTGCATAAGGGAGAGTTTCGAGAGCGCTTTCTCAATAGCAACTCCTCCTTTCTGGAGGACAAGCCCTGGGTGACCAAAGTACCCTACGATGTACGAGATGGAGCGGTTCTCGAACTGATCAAAAACATCCAGACGGAGTTGGGAAAAAGGGCGCGCAATCCTCATCATACTTTCCAGATGAAGTTCAAGAGTCGGTATGACGAGACAGCTTCTATTCCCGTCCTGAAGCGGAATTGGATCAAGGGCAAGTGGTATCCAAGCATCGTCAAATCGCGCCTGAAAGGCTTTGGGAAACTTCCCAGCCAGTTGTCTCATGACTCGAGACTCATCAAGACGAGACTGAACGAGTACTACCTCTGCGTCGTTGAGGATCGTGCACCTACTCGCAACCCACCCGTAGCACAAGAGGATTCTTGTATTGCGCTTGATCCAGGAGTAAGGACTTTTCTCACGGGCTATGATCCGTCTGGGCGCATAGTGGAGTTTGCCAAGGGAGACAGCGATAACCTGTTTCGCATGTGTCTTGGCGTGGACAAGATCATGTCAAAGGCTTCCAAGGCCAAGAACCACAAGCAACGTTATAACCGGAAGCGAGCAGCAGCGCGAGCACGTCAGAGGATCAAAGACCGCATTCAAGACCTTCATCGCAAGGTAGCCAAATATCTTTGTGAGAACTACAAGACCATCTTGTTGCCCCGTTTCGCGACATCCAGAATGGTCAGGAAACTGGACAGGAAGCTGCACGTCAAGACGGCGAGGTCTATGTTGACTTTCTCTCACTACAGCTTTCGACAACATTTGCTCCACAAGGCGAGAGACTATGCTGATGTCTCGATTCTAGAGGCCGACGAGGCATACACCAGTAAGACCTGTACTGTGTGTGGTCATCAAGACAACAACCTTGGTGGTAAGAAGATCTATTCCTGTAGAAGTTGTGGCACGGTGATTGATCGAGACTGGAATGGTGCACGTAACATCTATCTACGGAATGTAGAGGAAGGAGGAGCCCATGTCCTCCTTTCTTCGGGGCCTACCCCCCGCTGAAAGGCGGCAAGGCTGAATGAGTTTATGGGAGAAACCCTTGGACTAGGACTGTATAGTCGGATAAGGTTAGTATCAGCTTAGACTCAGGCAGCGCAAGCATAAGCGTCAGAATAGTGCATTCTGGCGTTTTTAGAGTAGGCGCCCGCTCTCTCGAAGCATGCGCTCGGCGCCTTCCATATCCACCTGCGGCTCGGGTTCAGGGATGCCGGGAAGCACGGGCTGGGGCGGGCGATCAACGGTCTCAACTCTGCCACGAAACAGCAGCGCATCTCGCGTATGATCGACACGTAATCTGAAGTCTCTGTCTGCGGACGAGTACCCACCCGAGCAAGGCGTCCGTCGCATGGGCAGCCCGTGCCTCTGCGTCCTCGCGAGCCTCGTGCTCCTCCGCGGCAATCTTCTCTGCGGCCTCACGAGCCCTACGTTCCTCTGCGGCTTTCTGGTGCTCCTCCGCGGCTCTCTTCTCCGCGGCCTCACGAGCCCTACGTTCCTCTGCGGCCTTCTGGTGCTCCTCCGCAGCAATCTTCTCTGCGACCTCACGAGCCCTACGTTCCTCTGCGGCCTTCTGGTGCTCCTCCGCAGCAATCTTCTCTGCGACCTCACGAGCCCTGCGCTCCTCCGCGGCTCTCTTCTCCGCAGCCTCGCGGGCTGTACGCTCCATCGCCAGTTGTTGAATCAAAGAATCCATAGGCTCCGTCGTCTTTATGTGTCAAAGAGTCAAATTAGTTTTCAGTCCCAGGCCAAGCTTCGAGATCAAAGCAGCTCCCATTCGTGACAACCAGCCAAGAGACTTCCAAGGAGCACAAACCAGTGCGACCATGCGTCGCAAGACCCAATGTATAGCAGCAAGATTGCGCAGTGCGAAACTCAGGACTGAGATATTTATCATGATTTGCAGAGATAATACTCATGAATCTTGCTGAGGAGAACCAGAAGCTCCGAGATCAGCTCGCAGAGGAGACTCGTCGTCGTCAAGCTGCCGAGGATAGACTCACCAAGGCTACCACGGTGGAAGCAAAGGATCTCGAGGGTAAGAGTTGCGCAATCTGCTTAGAATCCTTGCAGTGCTTTGTGGAGATTGTGCAGACTCCGTGTTTTCATAAGTACCATCGTGACTGCCTTCGTTCGTGGCTGCGGCGTCAATCGTCATGTCCCGTCTGTCGATGGACAACCTCTACCTTCTGGAGTTTGACATTGCGTCGTGATGCGTAACGTAACAGACTACCTGGCAATTGGGCCGAAGTGGCGCCTGGCCGTGGATGGCGATACGCTGGTCTTTCAGAAGCACGAGGGTACCATTTGGATGACGAAGTCGACGTTGTCTTAGGGGGCACTAATGGTAGGGACCCTTGGAGAGCCGGGTGCGCATCAAAGCATGTGATTGAGTTTTCTTTTTTGCCAGATCCACATCCTTCCTACCCCCACTGGCGCACTTGAACACATTCAATATATTCTCCATTCACAACCGTTGCTCAAAAACAAATGCCGCCCTGGGGAGCCCTGCCCCCGCCGGGGATAAACTGGCCACCCCCGTAGCACTTGAAGTCTCGGTACTGACGCGTGGGGCTCACAGACGGTTCGGCGGGAGTCTCGGACGGGCCGCTCATGCCATTAAGGAGGATGGCTCCGGCGTGCGCACAAGCCATCCAATTCCCGTCGAGGCATGCCATTCCGTTCGCAATTGTGCTCGCGGCATTGGCCACCCAGACCACCGTGCTTGTCACATCGGCACGCACCCCCATGAGGGTGACCAGCACAAGGATAGCCAGGCTCTGGAACGACACCTTCATCTCGAGTCTCCTGCCTGCAACGCAAGGAGCCAGTCTATTCGTAAGGGTGGGTGCAATGACATGACTGAACGACAAGGCACTTGGAGTGAACAGTCGTGGGAACACCACCGGAACAGCTCTGGAACAGCTCTGGAACAGCTCTGGAACAGTGTCGGAACAGCTCTGTGGAATAGCTTTGCGGAACAGCCGCGTCCACGGCTAAATGTAGGCCCCTCCCCAGAGACGTAGAACCTCCTCGTGCGGCGACACCCACAGAGCCTTATTGACTCGCGGCCGTCTCCGCCGCATCTGCTGAGTCAACCACGAGGCAATCATCAGCGCCTCTCGCTGGTGGTCCAACACGCGAAGCGCCAGCTCCACGTCGTGCTTACAACAGAGTGTCCGCTGGCGGTAGAGCAGTGGCAGGTTTCCCGGGCTGGACCGCATTTTGTTTTGTTTCGTATAATCAGAGATAGTCACCACTCAAAAAAATGTGCTTCAACGCCACCGTGTCGTTCGCTGCGTATCTCGTGGGCAATCTGGGATGTGCTCTGTTGATGCGGAGGGGTCACTACCCCGAAGCCATTTTTTTCTTGTGGACGCTGCAGATGCAGCTCGTCGAGTACTTGTTGTGGGGGCTCCAGCCGTGTTACAACGCGACCAACGTCTCGGTCACCACGACAGGAATCGTCATTAACCACTTGGAACCCCTCGTCCTGTGGGCATCGATTCACGTCTTTTCGCCGCATACGCTACCCCGGAGCGTCGACGAGCTCCTCCTTGCCTTTACGGCCGCCACGGTGGCCTACACATACAACGTGCTGCCGGCGTCGTGTACCACCGTGACAGCCGAGTCCTACCCCCATCTGTACTGGGAGTGGAATACCGGCTATTTCTACCTGCAGTACTACCTCTTCTTTGTCGTTGTGCTGACCGTACTGGCCCTCTACGGCTTGGAACACGGCAAGACGTGCGCTGCCCTCAACATCGTGTCCTATCTGATCTCGTACTGGATGTACGGCAGCACACATTCTGTGGGGAGCATGTGGTGCTTCTTTGTCGCGCTCGATCCCTACATTCTCTTGCTCGCGTACTCCATGACCTGTCATCGGAAGCAACCCAAACGTCTACTATGCGCTCGCTGATGACCCAATCGACCAGTCGTCGTTCAAGAATCACGCGTGCGGAAACCACCTCGTAGATTCGTTCGCTTGGGCTTTTGCTTCTTGACGGCTAAAAGATTCTGCTTTATTGTGGTTCATCAGTCGACCGACGCGTCAATACACTGGTGTGCGTATTTTCACGCAATCGTCCTCCATTGGCTACCAGAATGAAACGCGGAGTTTCACCCCCGTCCTTTCCCTCGAAGAAGCGGATACGAAAAACATGTGAACATCCGGGGTGCAATGCATCTGCACGGAACAGCTCGCGAGGTACGGGCCAACCGGGACGGTGCATAGCCCATGGGGGCGGGAACCGGTGTGAAGAGCCGGGGTGCAGGGCATCTGCACAGAACAGCTCGCGCAATACGGGCATCCCGGGCCGGTGCGTATCCCACGGAGGCGGTAACCGGTGCGAAGAGCCTGGGTGCAATACATCTGCTGAAAACAGCTCGCGCATCACGGGCATACTAGGTCGGTGCGTATCCCACGGAGGCGGTAATCGGTGCGAAGAGCCGGGGTGCGGGGCATCTGCACAGAACAGCTCGCGCAACACGGGCATCCCGGGCCGGTGCGTATCCCACGGAGGCGGTAACCGGTGCGAAGAGCCTGGGTGCAATACATCTGCTGAAAACAGCTCGCGCAAAACAGGCATACCGGGTCGGTGCAAAGCCCATGGAGGTGGGAACCGGTGTGAAGCTTGTTGTAGGATGCTTACCGAGCCTTCGCTCGCAGAGCACTACCACCCGGACACGCGCATTGGTATATGCACACCTGCCGCGCGCAACATGGTCACGGAAGCGCTGATGGTACAAGACACAGAACGCTTCGAGCGCTTGATGCGATATTTTGGTTTCAAGAAGGACCTGGTCTTGCGCGCAGAGCACGTGTTTTACCACGAACTCGTCAAGCGCGCACCGCGCTTAGTCAACACGCGTCGTGTGCTCGATGAGAGTGTTTTGGCAAAACTGATTGGCAAGCAAAAGTCGGTTGATGAACCGAGACCAGACTACTTTCACTACTTTCCCAAGGCTAACATGGCCCTTCACGGCGAATTCGACGAAACCGAGAACCACGAGGACAACGAAAAGCGTTTGGAGGTAATCGCCCACCAAGCAGGATGTGGGCGCGATCGTATCTACGTCTTTCGCGTTAATGCTATGATAGGTACGAGCCAAGCGCTCTTTGACCGGAAAAACCCGGGGTCACATAGCCTTCTACGTTTTTACAGAGGCGGGGTGGGCCATGCTGGATCGTGTAGCCACCTACGTCAACGCGTGCATCGACAGAATCGAGGCTAATATTTTACCCACAGCGAACATGATCAAGGTGTACTTCTAGCTACATAGATTGCGTCAATCTCGCTCTCCATGGGACGAACGTGGATCAGCTGGTAGTCGTCGTTTTGGGGGTGACAGACGATCAAGGCCATACCTACCACGTCCATGCCGTACTTTCTGCGTAGAATACGCGAATACAGGTTGAGCTGCAGACTGTAGTGCTCGTAGTTGCAATCGTCGAGATGTTTCAGCGGGGGAAACCCGCGTTCCCACCGAATACTGAACTTAATCTCCTTAGACCTCTTCCAATCGTATACATGGAAGCGCGAGGGGTCGTCGACCTCCTGGAAGATCATGTCCACCGACCCGCAAATCTTCACGTCCTCGTCGAAAACACGCATCTCGGTGCGGTAGGGCACGAAGCGACCGACCACCACATCGTGGAAGAAGTTGAGAAAGTAACCGAACTCCCGCGAAACCGCGGGCGTCTGATCGATGCCCACGCCCTTGGCTAGGCGGTTTAAAAAGAGCTCGATACTCTCGTGCATCGCTGTGCCAAGCGCGGCGGCTTCGTCACGCTCCGTGTCCCACCTGTGCTTGATCTCGTCTGCGGTCATGCCGTGGTACTTGCTCTGCTGCCACTTGGACGAGGCCATCATCTTGGCGATCACCTCGTCCGCGTCGAAGTGCGGGAAGTAGGTGTGGATGACGGTCGTGACCGACGTGTAGGTTCCGGCGACGCCGTCGATGTAGTAGAGGTGCCCCTCGTCCTGGAAGGTGATGCGCGCGTCGCGAGGGTGGCTATGCACTCCCGCGAGGAAGGACAGCTCGTCTTCCACGAGCTCGAGCTCGGGTTCGGCCGGCACTTCTTCAACGCACGCCTTGGCGTCCGTCGTCTCAACGGACACTTCATTCTCCTCCTCGTCGGAGATCACGACTTCCTCGTCCTGCGGTGGCTCCGCGACAGCCCCCGCAGCCATGTGGCACGTGCTGTCAAGAACAGCTGCCGTCCACCCTACGTCAGCACACATCCGCCTCACGCGTTGCGCTCCCGGCTGCTCTGTGTGCTCCGCGAAGAAGGGTTGGCCCTGCGGAAACTTTTTCCTGGCCGCCTGGCATAAAGCAATGTGGCACTGGCTCCTCTTTGCTGTACTGGGCGTCTGCGCCTGGCTGCTAGCGCGCCAGCTCCGCCGAAAGCCCAAAGCCAAACAGGATCCTCCCGAGGACCAGCCTCCGACCACCTTTATTGTGATTGAGCGCTACGAGATCCCTCCCCTGCCTCCTCCCTTGCACCGCACGCCCCCTCTGCCCCTCTTTACTCACCCGGCGCCACCACGGCCACAGCCACCGCCGCCACCGAACCCCGTGCCCCGGCCTCCCGCGCCCCCGCGGAGGCCTCCGATCGTGACGGTGCGGTCCGACAAGCAGAATGTGCACGACTCGGTGCTGATCCGCCACGTCGATCAGGCGCTCAAGACGCTCGACAAGTCCTCCCGGCCCGCGCACGTGTCGGTCCGCGAGGTCCGCGAGTACCTCACCTCGCTCAAGGAGAAGGACGCGCGGCTGGCGAACAAGGCCCTCGCCACCCTCGACACCATGGAGAGGAACGACACGCCCCTCACGGCGCTCTCCAAGACCGAGGTCGAGATTCTCCACCAGGTGTGGGAGGCCACCAACACCACGGCGGCCGACGACTCGGACAAGGAAGAGCGGAGGCGCGTCTTGGCGGAGCGCATGGCCGAGAGCCAGGAGGAGCACTCGTGTGCGACCGGGAGGGTCGCGAGGGTGGTGGACGCGCTCAGTGTCTTTGACCCGCGCGTCGTGCTCAAGCCCACCTGGGCCTTTCGCCGAGAACTGCTCGACAAGGCCGCCGTGATCGCCCGGGAGACGCAGAGCAGCGACACGCCGCTGCTCGAGCGGCTGCGGGACACTTTCCGCAAGGAGTACGTGGACACTGGGCTCATCCCCGCCGAAAAACTCGAGAGCGAGCTGAGAGAGTGGGGCTCGTCCATTGAGTGATTTTTATCGTGGGCCATGTCAATGCTTATCCACATCTACGGCCGCGAGGGGTGTCCGTACACGTCCGAGGCCTACACCCTGTGCAGAAGAATGGGGGTCCGCGTTCACCCCAGCCCGCGAGTCCACTACACGCGCGCCGACCTCCAGCACCTCTTTACGCAGTACGACCACCACACCTTCCCCATCTGCTTCGTGCAATGGCCGGACGAGAAAGAGCTCCACTTTGTGGGCGGCTACACGGATCTCCACGAGTTCCTCACGACCTACCTAAAGACTGGATGATCCGCCCCTAGCCGTGAGATACATTCAAATATGCCACGGTATACTCTCCAACGAGGTTGAACCTAGGGTTCATAATTCTCAGTCGAAGTTGGTCGCGGTTCTCGAACCACCACTCGTATCCCTCATTCACGCCCCGCTTGACCGCAGCAACCACGTAGTGACCTCGGTGAATGTCGCGGCCTACAAACTCAAGAGCATCCTGAATGTACTTCAAAGATACTCTTGTGTTAGCAATGATCTGAAGGGTGTGGAGGACGTCGTCGCGTGCAGAACCAGGTCCGGGCAGACGAACTCCGTGAGTCCATTGGTATCCGCAGATTGCCAGGATGCCCTCGGTCAGACCCAACACTTCCTTTGCGACGCGTACTTGCAGCGTCGGAATCATCACTCGCCTGTCAAAGCAGACACGAATGTTTTTTAAGTCGCCAACACGCTAGAAGGTTAAACCTCCGATAAAGGGACGAAGGACAATCTTGCAATTATGACTGAGTTCTTTCCATAAGTTGCGAATCTTTGAGAGTCCGTCGGGACCAAGGCATTCGGCATAAATCCTGATGATCTTGGCTTGCTGGAGGCTGTATGACTCAGAGGTTTGGCCCATTTTCATGATGGCTGCCGCTATTCGGTCGGGTTTAAATCCGTGCAGCAAGGGATACGTCACTATGGCAGCGTCTTCGGGTGATTCAGGATTACACACCTGTAGTCTATGAATGAATGTCTCCATTGATGCGGTGTATTAAAGAAATACGTTAATTCGATCCTAGAAACCGAATAATATCCCTCTTGAACACGTCCACGGTCGTCCAGTCGTCCAGCAGGTATCCACTCACGTCAAGGCTATTGGGGCCAAGCGACCAGAAAAAGGCGTCCGACATGTTGCGTCGGCGAAGGTACGACGCGAAGTTCTCCAGCCACCGCGCGTCGAGGTCCACCCGCCCGCCGTACTCGCCGATAATCACACTCTGATTGTAGTCGCGACGCAGAAACCCAAAGTGCGCGTCCCAGTCCGCCTCAAGCGCACGGACGTTGTACGTGTCCACGGACGGGACGACGCTCTTCCCGTAGCAGTGCGCCGAGTAGGCCAGGCGCCGCGCCGCGCGGTTGGACACGCGGAGAGGGTGCGCCCCGGCCCCCCGCAAATCCTTTCCCCAGCCGATGCCCTCCACCATGTAGATCCACGTTGCGTTCGGGTACCTCTGCTCCAGCCGCCCAATCGCCGTCTCGGCAAACAGTCGCCAGTCCGTGGACGGGTCTCCGCTCCCCCCACGTGGCTCGGCCGTGGGGCTCGTTCAACAGGTCGATGCCAAAGAGGTTCGGGTAGTGTCCGAACTCGTCCAGCACCTTGAACCACGTGTCGAAGAACGTGCGCTCGGTAAAGCGGCCGTCGGTCGGGCTGTACCACAGCTCCGAGATGTACTCCTTGTGCAGGCGGTGAAGGTCCAGCAAGACGTAGATGCCGGCTTGCTCCAGGCGCCGAAAGAGGTTCTTCAGGATACTCCACGACGTTCGCCGCTGGTTCTCCGGGTCCGCTCTCACGAGGTCTTCGTACGGGTAGATGCCCTTGTTGTAGGAGATCCACTCGGCCGAGAACGGGACGCGCACGACGTTGATACCGGCATCCACGAGCTTCTGGACGTAGAAGTCCATGGGGTGCGACCACAAGCCGTTCACCACAAAGTCCTGCGTCTCGAATCCGAACCACGACATGCCGCGGACACGAAAGGGTCGTCCGTAGTTGTCAAGGACGCTCCCGTTCTTGATCCTCCACGCGCTCGCCGTGGAAAGACACGCCAAAAGGAACGACGACCAACGACGCATGTTACACCAAACCCAAGGTAAAAATTCATCCAAAGCCACACTCCCGCGTGTAACTGGGGAGTGGCACCTTATCCAGCGACTGGTAGTAGCCCCACAAGTCCAACATCCTGATCACGCGGCTCTCGTCCCTCTCGTGAAAAACCTCCGGGTCTCGTGCCCAAACAAACACGGACGGGTCGGCGATCCCCGTCAACACGAGCAGGGACGGAGAGGCCTCGCGCAGCTGGTACTGACACTCGGGCGTGTACAATGTCTCCGGGCCCAACGTGTACAACAGCGGGGGCGACTTTACGGGAAGACCCGTCGAGGGGCTATGAAGAAGCGCGGACTTGGTCACGTTGATCCCCACATCTCCCACCATCGGGTCAATGGTCAACTGTACGCACTTCCAGTCGATCTCCGACGTGGTCTGCACAAAGTAGTTGCTGTACGGCTGCACCCAATGGCCTACCAAGTCCTCCGTCGACAGAGACGCGGCGACGCTTACCACAATCGCCCCAAATCCGAGACGCATTTCGTGTATTTACCTCGGGAAGGAAAAAAAAATCACTGCGGCATCGGCTGCTCCTCGACATCCACGTCCATATCGACCGTGTCGTCGTCTGTCTCGCTGTCCGTTTCGTCCTCCTCCTCTTCCGCCTCGTCCGTCTCGCTCTCCGTCTCGTCTCCCGACCCCGTGGCGTAGTCAGGATCTTCCTCCTCGGAAGGGGATTCGTGCAAGTTCTCCGGCTGCTGGTTCTCCGTCTGGATGGTCGGCCACGCCTGCACAGTGCTCGCACGGGCTCCGATGCCCTTATTGAGAAAGTACTCGCTCCTTTGATAGAGATCGGAAGGCGACATGGCTGAAAACGGCAGTTCTTCTGTTTGACTTTGTCTGAGCTCAATACGGTCAGTTCTCAGTTCTGTGCAGTGCTACTTTTCTTCTGGAACCACCTCCTCGCGAACTCTACGGCCTGGCATGTTGGCCAGGTAGCCAAAGCACAACGACAACTCGTGGCTCCACGGTCGGTGGGCCAAAAACGTGTCGCAGTAGGTCTTGAGGTCCTTGTCGCGGCCCAGCATCTTGCTTGCTTTGCGGCGCACCCGCTCCGAAGGAACTTTGCCGGACAGTCGGGTGCCCAGGATGCAAGAAACAATGGCCATCTCGGACGGACGCCAGTCGGCGCACAGTTGAACGATGAAACAACTTGCAGTCGCCATGTACAGACACGACCTCCACGACTCGCTCGGGAGATCCAACGCCACCCTGTAGAGGGCCAGAAAGTGAAACACGTGGACGCGCATGACGTTGTGTTGCGCGCAGTCCACCACGACGCTCCGCATCAGCCGAACCACCTCCGCCTTGGTGGTGTGCCATCCCGACAGATTCACCAGAACCGCCAGATCATTGGCGGCGTAGTTGTGCTCGTACCGCCACGCCACGCAGAAGCAAGACACGATCCACGCCATGAGTCGGTTCGGATCGATCATCCCCATACACCACACCCTGTCCAGCAAACACACTGACAGGCCAAAGACGTGGATGTCAAAGGGACTGTGCCTCTCGGCCCACGTCGGGACGCCAGCCATGGTCCGCGCAATCGCGTCGTTGTTGTGGCGCAGGTTCGCCAGGACCGCCGGATTGGGGGGAGCGCGACCCATCGACACGGACTGCAGGCACTCCAGTACCTCGGGGCGCGGGTTCATTCGACGACTGACCCTCAGCGCCTCCTCCGCCGATAAGCTCACGTACGCCATGTCGGGGAGGTGGATACAGGTCGAAGTCAGCTGGAGGAGCTTGTCCACGGCCAGGGTACGCATGTGCTGGCTCGTAAACACGTGTGCGCCCCACGACAACACGTCCCGCTTCTCGTTGCGGAGCCACATATCCTCCATATCTTCCCCGTGATCCTCTATGTACATGCAGTCCCTCCCCCTCCCCCCAACCTGTCAACCAGCACACACAAAGAGTGAGAATGGCCAACTTTCTAGCTCTTGCGAGAATCGTGCGCGCGAGAAGAAAGCTTGGCCATCGCCGATCAGCAAAAGGCCTGCAGCAGAGCATCCGCCGCGTCGTCTGCCTTGGTCCCACACCCCGGAAAGGTTCGCAGCGGTGGCGACCCCAGGGCTTGCAGGATCAGTTCGGCAAGACGCACAGCCTCTCGCTTGCGCGCGCCGTAGCTCGACGGCACAATCGCCGACGGCAGATTCGAAAGAGGCGGGGCGCGCCTCCACCCGACAAACTTGTCGCACGGTCGGACCATGCGCACGGGAATGCCGCGGGACCGGAACAGGGTGAACGTCGAGAACGCGAGAGCCAGGTTGATGGGGGCGTTCTGCATCTGCTGCTCAATCAGCACCTCGTCTACCTCCGATTCTTGGAGAATCTCGTAGTCCGTGTCCCAAAACTCAATCATGCGATCGACCAGCTGCGTCGCGGGCACCGACGCGTTGTGGCCAAAACTAACCACCCGCAAGTCGACCACTCGAATTTCCTCATCGCTCTTTTCGAGGCAGCACACCCCGTAGTGAAGCCGCCCCACATCCACAGACAAGACGCGCATCTATCGATCTACGGCCAGCGTGTGGGTCTGGACAAAGGACGCGAGCTCGCCGACAAACCGCAGAATGGCCTCCACCTCGCGACACCCCGAGCAGAGATCGCCGAGTCGGTTCAGGCTGCGGAGTGTGCGCAGGCCTTGGTCGCGTAGAACCGCCTTGAAACGCGTCACCTCGGAATTCTTCACCCTCTGGTGGCGGCAAGCCAGAAAACGCTGCAGTTGGTACACGGCAATGTGGTATTGTCTCTGCGCTTCGCGGCTCGCGCTCGGGTCGATGCAGATCGTCTCCCACAGACGCGACACGTACGACGTGATTGGAATCTGCGGGTCGACCCCCATCGCGTGCAGCGTACTCCACTGACCCGTCTTGGGGTTCCGGTAGCGAGCCTCTGGCGCGGCGTCCTCCTTGTACAACAAGGCACCCAGTAACCCCAATCCAGCACCCACCATACTTCCCACAAACGCACCACGGATCGACTGCGTGAAAAGCGAACTCGCGCTCATTTTTATACCGGAAGCTTATTTTATACGGAATGTGGTCGACCGCGCTAGACTACTTGGACCGCTCCATCGTTCTATTCAAGTCCCCGTACGTCTGGGGGACCATCGCCCTTGTGGTGGGGTTCTGGGTCCTCTACCGCCTCTACCGATTCATCGTCCCGATCAAAACGACAGCGGAGTCTCCGCTCTCGCCCACCGTGCCCCTTCCATCGTCGTCAGCTCCCAATAACTCCAGCGAACAAACCAAAGCCGTATACCTAGCACGAGAGTCCGCGAGACACGTCGCCGATGCCCTGGACAGCCAGAAAAGCCCACTGTCCGCGTACTTTCACGCCGTCCACGCCAACGTTCTCGCCACCGTCGCCAAAGACCTCTCCAGCGACACGGGAAAACTGAGCGATGTGTTGGGAGTCAACATTTACGATTTTCTAGAATACACACAACGAGTGGTCTCGGAGGCCGAGTCGAGGCTCATGTCGCGGGCGCGGCGGATGTGACGATAATTTGCCGCGGTACGGGCCGCAACAGTGAAAGAAGGGTTCATGACTCTCGTGTGTGTTTGCATTGCAGGCATTACAGGAAGAGGATGAAGATCAGCTCGTGGAGTCGCTCCCTCCTCGTGATCATGTTCAGGTTCGCCACCACCAAGGGCGCTATGGAGGAGGTTCACGGGCGCTACGGAGAGCTATGTGACCTGTGTCTCGACGGCATCTGCTGCTCGGACATTTGTCGCGCCAACTTTCCGGAGCGACCCTTCCCGCACTGTACCGCAACCAATCTGTGCTTTGTCAAAGGTGACTACTTTACGTGCTGGTGCGCACCGCTGCGCTGCGACTAAACCCAAGAACCACACGACGGCCATTGGCTTCAGTTTGCTTTACTAGTCTCCTCATGCACCCTTGTCTATGCGGACGGCCTTTGAGCGCATGTCCAAGGTCAAAATCCCGTCGATCTTCTCAAGGAAGTCCATACCCAGGAGATTGATCCCCGGAAATGACATGGATCAGGCTGTGTGTCTGACACGCTCACATTCAGACGAACGCCATTGATCTGAACAACCTTATAACCCAGCTGCCACTCCTCAATCCCCATAGCATCAAGCACACTCTTTGCTATGTAGGTGGTGGGTGCTCCGCTATCAAAAAGAAAATGGACACTGACTCCCTGGCTGCCCGCAGTAACGGGTAGTGTGAACAAGACCCGCTTGTTGCGTCCCCATACGATACCAGGACGCGGCCACGATGGCGATGCTCCGGGTGACAGGTAGGGTATACCCAAGACCCGTGTGATCTCGCGCGGAAGGTCTTCAGCTTTGATCTCAATATGCACGTCGTACATGCTCGGCAAGACAACGTCACCTGGCTGCTCCAAAGGACCGATTGTCTCCATATCCCTTTGCACGTGCCACAGAGTTGCGGTCATTTGTGATTCAGTCTAGATCCATGAAAAGGACATACGGATTCCGTGAAACAATATGATTCATCTACGGTACTTGTGTCCATGCCAAAAGGATTCGCATCCTTTTTCTTATCGTCCCGCTTTTGGAGCAACCGCACAACCGGTCCCACTGTTCTCCGCCGCAGATCCTCTCCACCATCATGCTCACGTAATGTGTCCCCTACATCTCAGACAATGGTGCCGTTTACGGATCTAAGCGCGGCCAATGCCGAGATCGTGAGACTCAATGCCGAGATTGCAAGACTCAATGCCGTGTTCGTGGACCAACATGCCGAGATTGCGAGGCTGAACGAGAGGATACTGGAGCTGGAGCGCAATACTCAAATGACTCGTGGTGAGTTGCGTGGTCAAGAGTGTTCCATTTGCTTGGAGTCATTAGAAGGCTGTTCCCAAGTCGCCAAGACGCCTTGCAAACACTTATACCATACGCACTGCTTCCAAAGCCTTATCAATTGGAGCTATTCCTGCCCCATATGCCGGTGCCATATTGAATCCGGCACCCGCATGACTGTTATGCAGTGAGCTTCCAGGAGTTTGCGCCGATCGGAGACAAGATCCACGCGTGCCATCTCTGGGCAACGTGCATTTACAGGGCTCTGTTGCTCCTTTTCGTCCTGTCTACACTGGGAGCCACCGTCTTTTGGGTGTCGTACGCGGTGATGACGAAGCGTAATTTTGAAATGACGTTCGCCATCGCCTTCTTGCAAGCCTTCTACTTCTTCATGGCGCGCATCGCCGAGGTTCACAAGGCGCTGTCACGGCTGGTGGTCAAGTTCGACTCCGACGAGACGAGAACGCAACGGCGTGCTCTTCAGCAGTCGGATCCGCAAGAGCGCGCGAGACTCGTCGCGGAGACTTGTCAGAATTACAAAAAGCTCCTGAATGAAGCCATCTGGGAGCCGTCCGCCTTCTGGGGTAGCGTAGGAAAGTAATCAAGCAACTATCCTCCCGATGCCAAATAATACCAAACTCTGTCCCCCGGGGAGCGTGCGTCGACACATCGAACCCCCCACGACCGTGACTTTCTCTACGCCCCACACCGATATCATACGAGGCGGGCGTTCGCGCGTCCCCACCGCGTCTACCACCCGGTCCAACTCCTCTCTACACTGCAATACGCCATCGAGGTAAGCGCCCAGCAGCTCGGACGGCGCCCGCAGGCCTGCACACAGCTCGTCCAGGTCTATCGAGCCGTGACTGAGGTCCAGGTAGCGCAAACCCGGGAACCTTCCCAGTAGATGTCTCGACCCATTACCACTCAGGATACACGCGCGAAACTGGAGGATTTTCACCGAATGGCAACACACGCCCGCCCAGGCGAGCGCGGCTCCCGGGTAAAACGTACACTGATCAAAGTGGAGGCGCGTGAGACATGTGGTGCCATGGAGACCGGAGCCCAGGTCTCGACAGTTCTGCTTGTCAAATTCCACGTTTCTCCACGACAACACACGGAGACCAGAGAGTTGGAGTCGCCGCGTGTCCAGTCTAGGGCCGTCCGGCTGTGCACGGGCCACCGTGAGTCGTCGAAGGTTCTTCCGGGAGCTCGGGTGGCACAAAGGGCACCGACAGCTCTTCTAGTCTGTGTAGACGCTGTATCACGTCGGGTTTCCATGCTAGTGGGGTGCACGTGATCGAGAGAGAACACAGACCGGGGTGGGACGCCAGAGCGCCCCACAGGACCTCGTCCATACCGCTGGCAGACCATCGCAGGTGTAGCATCTCCTTAAAGGAGCCTGTGCACAATGATTCATGTAGCAGTGACGAAAGGCGCTGGCCCGGCTGGATCGCCAGGGACACTCGCTGCGTCATGACGCCCCAGCACGCGCGACATGTGATGCTCAAGGTTGCTTTCTCACAACCCGTCAGAAACTGACCCAAAAGCCTCTGCCGCACGAGCAGACACACGACTGTTTCTGGGGACGACTCGGCGTATCGGCGCTTCATCCGTCGCGTGACAACCTATGTGTCCCTAATGTTGGCCTCTCTAGAGAGCGGCCAAAGCGAAATCCGTAACCAACGTACAAAGAGCCTTACAAAGTACGTCCAACTGCGGTTGTCTGGCCTGCCGTTCTGCTTCTGTGTTTGAGTAGACAAATCTTCTAGTTTCACACCGATAGGAATTCAGATATACCGTCATCGTCCTCATCAGAAGACAATGCGATTGTTCCAAATCTCTCTCTGATTCGGCGGATATAATGAGGTGGTGGTATGATAAAATCATTGGGGTCAAAGCTTCATCTAACCATTCCCTCTCTATGTGTTGAAAACAAGGTTCAATCGGTATATCGTAATCACCGTCCTGTACAACTAGACAACCACAAGGTTCACGGCTTGATTTCATGGTGCCGCGTTGTGTGCTACAAGCAAATTCCGCGTGTGGCAACAGCCTTTGTTACTTTTCAAACTTCTTCTCTTTCCCTTCATGGTACCCGTCCTTGAGGAGTTGCATCACCCCCAAGGAAGTACTCAGGGGGCGTTTTCTTGAAATGGTCCACCCACCCTCGCTGACTCTCAATTGACTTGCACTTTCCCTACACAGCCAGGCCGTGACATGAAGAGAAGAGGAGAAGAGTTGAAAGTGGAGAACTACTACCTGGACCCCGCTTTTGTCCAAAGATACGGTGTCATCCTGGCAGCTCGTCGGGCACGTTTCTGCGCGACGAACATCCTGCATGGCAGATATGGGGCGAATGGGTGAAGTCTCACGTCTCGGACGTCTTAGTGACTTCATCCTTCGGCCAAAAGTGGAAGGCTCGGGCAAATATGGGGGAAGTCGTGTTGTCAGCGTCGACGGCGGGGGTCTTTTTGAGGAGTTCGATCCGTACATCGACGTTTTCCCAAAGTTAAATATGCACGTAGGGGTGCTTGCCATGGGAGTGAGGAGGAGAAGCCACGGCTATCTTCTGAAAGGGTTGTATGTCAGGCCTCTTATTGCCGATGTTGAATCGAAGCTCCCTTGACGAGTATCCACATCCAGTGGACTGGCTTGAGAACGGCAAACGAGAGGGTGAACGTCATTATAAGGTATTGCACTGTATGTCCAAATATTATTCGCGGCAAGAGCGGGAGAATGTTGCTTCTCGACTGGGGGGGATGATGCATGTGCTAGATGGCGATAACGGACGCAGAGACCAATGACAATCTGGCGTTTATGGCATTCCGTGAATTTGGTAAGTTGCGTTCGGCTGTTCGCATATGTCGTATCTTCTAATGACCACGTTCTCACACGTACACAGGTTGGATGCCAAGCAACTTCGTATTGCCTCTCGTACAACTTGCGTTTCAACGCTACCCTGACAATGATGATATCGAGGACGATGAAGAGAGGAAGCGCCAACAATACAAGGACAGCTTTATGTATCGCACTTCTGCACTCAAGACTCTGGCAAAGGCAGCGAGTCCAGACGACATTGCACGAGCAGTCGAGTTCGCAGGTGTGACGGAGGAGCGGATCCTTGAGCTTGTGCAGGCTATGAGTGATGACTACTGGTCATATGACATGCACGATCCCATCTCCACGTTATTAGAATTATCGAACTACCATATAAGCCAGAAGACTCTCAAGGAGATTATTCGGATCTGGTTCAGTGGTGCTGCATGGCCAAAGACGGTGGAGGAGAGAGGTTTTTTATTGGGAGAACACGTCAGATGCTTTGGATACGTTCTTCAGACTTTGCCGTCCAGAAATCAATATGGACGAAAAGAGGGATCTGTTTGTATCGGGACTTATGGACATTAATCATTAAAGTAAACAAGTGAGTCTCTCATTGTATCGTCACAACCATCGCTTCCATTCCCCCACTGGAGAGCGGCGCCTGGAACCACGCTCTTCGACGTGCCGCTTGTCGTTTAAATACCCGCAAATCCTCGTCGACGATGTCCAATACAACCGGTTCGTGACCCGCTTTCCTCAAGATTCTCCCGATCGATTGTCGGAGCTCCACGCGCGACGTCGCCAACACACACGTATCCAACTCGACAATATCTAGCCCTTCTGCTGCGAATGAATATGTCGCCAGCACGATGGGTCGCGCGCGCATGTCCGGCGCCTGGGTATGGCCGCCCACCGCCCAGACCACACCGAGATCTTGCAGCAACACGGCAAGCTCGTCGAGCTGCGCGCGGCGGTCCGATAACACAAGGATATATCGCCCCTTGGTGTGCCACTCCCGCGCTATCTTCGCCACAATCGCCGTGCGCGCCGAGTCCATCGCCACCGCCGTGAGCGCCTGTGACACGGTCATATTGTTCGCGTTGAGTAGCGCGGTCGAACGACGGTACGGATACACAAACACACGCATCCCGGGGTTGTCCTGTCGGTGGACGTGTAGCGCCAGCGGCCCAATGACGTGCTCCAACATGCCCTCCAAGCCATCTTTCGGTCCAACGTCGCCGAGAGGCCCAGACGATACCGACACCCCGCCAGCTCCATCGCACGGCTCAGCGTCGGGGCGGCCAAATGGTGCGTTTCGTCCACAATCACCAGGTCAAATCCTTCGCACAGCGGCGCGTGCTTGGGGTCCGCTCTAGCCAGGAGCGTTTGGATGAGCATGACCACGTGCGTGCCGCCCCATCCCGCGTGGCCGTCTCCGTAGCTCTCGGGTTCCACGGCCACGGGCTGCGCCGACGGCACGCACGCGCGGATCCTCTCCAGCCACTGCGTGCGCAGAATGTTCGTGTGCACGAGGATCAGTGTTTTCTCCGCCACGCGTGCGGCAATGTGGAGCCCACACGTTGTCTTGCCAAATCCCGTGGGCAGACTCAGCAACGCGCCTCCGCCGAGAGGATGCGCCGTGAGCAGACGCATGACCTCCTCGACGGCTTCTGGCTGGCGCCTCTGCGGGTCCAGGGTCCCCGTGTACCCCCGGTGCGAGGCGTCCACAACGGGAGGGGCCGGCTTTTGGCGGTCGGCCGTCGAGGTCAAGAGTGGCAACAGCGCGGGATCGCGCGGAACCATAACCACGCCATCCTTTTTCCGGAGAAGAACCACGGGAGGTCTCACGGCGTGCTTCGGAGCCCCAAAGGGAGACGCGGCACGTACGTGTAGCGCTTGCGGAGCGCACTCGCGTCCGCCCGCGCATCAGAATCACAGAGCACACCACTGCGGGGCCATTGTGGGACAGAGCTTCCATTCTTTTTTTTTCACACAGCCAGTCCTGTGTAGGGGGCAGAAAAAGGCGTGGCAAATTCTTTAACTCAAGTTAGAAGCTCCAGAAGCGCAAAGTGACTATGAAACTCGACATCTTTTAGACTTGCCTAGGAACGACGGCGTTTGTACTTACGCCCCCATCCCCGTAAGAGCATAAATGATCTCCTCCTTCTCAATGTTCAAGTAATAATACCGCTCGTACTCCTTGTATGCCGAGAGGTACATCCTCTTCAGCTCGTCATACGTGTCCCCTCGGGAACGTCCTCTTCATAAGTCTCCCTCACCATCTCCTCGTAGCACGATAGCTTTCCAGCTCCTCTGCAGACTGTTGCTTCTCGCGCTGCAAGGCCTCCTTGTCTTGCCGTAGAGCTTCATTCTCGCGCTGAAGAGCCTCCTTCTCCCCGCTGCAGGGCTTCTTGTCTTGCCGTAGCAGCCTAACGAGATCCCTCTCGCAAGCCCGAGCAAGCAGCATTCTGAAAGAAGAGTGGGGACCCAAAGAACAGCTCAAACAGAACTCTTGGAGACCCACGTCGACTCAGTTGTGACCGGTGTCCGAGAAGATCCCGGTCACTGGACATCCCCGGACCCCGTCGCGTCTTCTTTGGTCTCCTCCACGCCCCCCTCCTCAATGGGTTGTGATTCCTTCGACTTCTTCCGAGCCTCGATGACCCTCTCCTCGAGCAGCTTGGCGCGGCGCTGCCTCATGTCGATGATCCCTTCTTCAGCTTCTCCATCTCCTCCTCCTGATACTCAATGTCGTCGAGGCGCTCGACCTCGGGGGGTAGCTTCACCCACTGCAGCGTGTCGCACACCCAGTAGTCGAACCAGTCGTTCTCCGCCTGTAGCTTCCTGGCGTACTGGTTCGCCTCGGCTTGGGTGGCAAACATGCCAAAGAGCTTGATCGCAAGGGAGCTCGCGCGCTGGTTCGTTCCCTCCGGCGCGACGATGCTCAAGACAGCAAAGTTCTGGTTGCGAACGCCGCCGCTCGAAGGAACAAAGTTCCAGGCGAGTTCCGCCCGCTCCTCAATGTCTTGTTCGATGTGGATTTTCTGTTGCAGGCTCATCCTTTCGTTACACACGCACGGCCCTACAAAGTATTCTACGCATTCCTGACGAAGCAGCTCGAAACGCTCCTCCACCCCAGAGGAGTCGCTTTGCCATGCACGCCCGTGTCGACCGGATCCCCCGTGTCTTCCGCGTCGTCCCCCTGCGACCCGTTCAGCTGGAGCTGGAGAAGCTGCTTGCGCGCCCGGCTGTGGCGAACAAGCTCGCGAGGAAGCGGGTGGAAGGTCGTGCGTACCCTCACGTTGCACCGCCTCAGGATGTACTTGGCGAGCGACGACATGGGCCACTCCTCGCTATCCACGGGGACCCACATGATCTTATCCATCTCCTGGTGCGTTGCCGGAACCCCGCTGTCTTGCAGCGCACTCTGGTTCATCGAGTCCAGCCGCCCGACGTCCAACCCTCGCGGCGGGTCCAGTATGCTCACGAGCGTGGACGCGATCCAAAACGAGTGTCGCAGACACTGCATCCACATGTCTTCATCCAGAGCCAGCTTGAATTCTTCATACAGCTCTCGCCTAGCGGCGGCGATGAGACACCCCCCATCGTGTTCATCGACAGAACCCGCGCAAACATTCCATTTCCCACGATACCGCCCGAACCTCTCCTTCCCCATGAGGATCCGTGAAGTCAGACTATCCCAAATGCACACGGCAACCCCCTTGGCGCTTCGCTGACACGTACGGTGAGTACACGCTCGGGCGGTAGACGACATGTGATGTTATGAACTCTTGGAGCAAAAGGGCACGCGAAAAAAAAAGCGCCCAACGCAACTCTGAACGATTTTCTCTAGCCCTACGACACGTACCCTATGAACCTCGCCATCATTCCCGCCACGCTGACGGGCCTCCGCCAAGTCGAAGCTTTCGCTTCCAGCGTCAAGCCCACCGTCGTCGATGCCGCCATCCGATTCTTGCAAGACACCGACCTCGACAGCGAGCTGGCGTTCCTACACGAGCTCGCCACCTCGGAGCGCTCCCGCACCCGCAACATCCACGTCCGCCAAGCGGCGCTGCGTCTCCAAGAAATCTGCACGCTCCTGGAGAAACAGACCGCCTGCTTGTACGCTGTCATCGCCGACCGACAACGTTGTCTGTGGGCGTTGCGACGGGTGCTGTACGACCGCAGCGTCCTCCGTCACCTCGCCGAGGTGCAACGCATGCACAGACAACTCGAAAGGAGGAGCCACCTCTTCTTTCGGACCCTACAGGCTTGTGTCAGCGACTCCCCCGGACCAGAAAGCGTGAACGACGCGTGCGACGATTAACGTGGGATTTATTCACTTTTTTTTGTTGCCACACCGGTAAGACAACATGGTTGCCACACCCAAGTCACACCGAAAGCCCAAAAACGTCGTTGCCAAGCGATACCGCATCGCTCACGATATCGCCAAGAAGAAGCAGAAGATAAGGACGGCTTGCAAGGAGCGCCTTGCCAAACTCACCCAGAAGAAGAAGGCAGCGATTAAGTCCGTCGCACGCTCGGGAGGTGGTCATAAGACCCCCAAGAGGACCCCCAAGAGGAAGACACCCAAGAGGACACCCAAGAGGAAGACTCCCAAGAGGAAGACCCCCAAGAGGACCCCCAAGAAGATCTCCGGTTCCTACCCCCAGATGGGGCTTTTCAGGGTAGGCAACCCGTGGTAAACAGCTCCAAAACCTCCTCGTCGGTGTAGACGCTCAAGTGACTCTGATCCGCGTCCCGGAGACACTGGCGGAGGTGGCTCACGTGACTCGCCAACGGACCGCGGACGCGCGACCTCCGCCCTCGCGGGTGCTTGGCGTGCCACTCCACCGACAAGGCCGTCTTCTGGTCCATACCGTGCGCGACACAAACGACCCGCCACGGACGGTGCGCGGGGTTCGACGTCGCACGAGCACCCCCTACCAGTAGGCCGTTGTGCTGCCGCACCCTGCGGTGCAAGTCGCAGGTAGAACCCTTGTAGAAACGCTTCCCATCGCAGGACTCCAGAATGTAGCAGCAGTAGCTCTTGCTCATTTTCTGTGAAATGGCAATGGCCAACCAAAATTATCCATCCGACGTTCCTCTCAACAACACAACACCATTGCTCTGGCTGCTCCCTTACTTTCTCCGTCTGTCTTCTACACGTTGTGTGCAGACACCACAACGATGCTCACTAACGAGCAGCTCAAAACAGCTCTACACGCCGACCACGCCGCGCTCTTTACCGCCCTGTCGGACGACGAGCTGCGCCACTACTCGACCAAGGTCTTGTCGGCCAGAGACACGTACTCCTACGGCAACATTAGTCTCGTCCACTGGGCCGCCGGGTGTGGCGCCGTCCAGACATTGCGGCTCCTCCACCAACGAGGCGTATTGGAGAGCGACGCGCGGGACCGCTACGGGAGGACTCTATTGCAGCTAGCCGTGCTCATCTGCAGGCGACCCCTCGTATGCTCGTTTCTGCTCGAGGAGACGGACATTGACGTCAATGCCTACGACGGACTGGGAGAGACGGCTCTGCACGGCGCGTCGCGCTTCGGCTTGCACGAGGTCATCCGAGTGCTCCTCCGTCACGGCGCCGACCCCAGGCTCCCGACACGCACAACGCGTGTCATTGGGGTCAAGCGCGTCCCCATCCAGTACAACCGAGGATTCACGGCGGTTCACATGGCGGCCGCCCACGGTCGTGTGGAGGCACTTGGCGCGCTCGTGGAGCACGACCCAACCCTTTACGAGGTCGCCACCTACCACGGCAGACTCACCCCGCTCATGGCAGCGGTCTACGAGGAGCAGGTCCGAACCATCCGCGTGCTGGCCAAGAAGGGAAACGCCTCCACCCGCAACGACAAGGGACTCTCCGCCGTACAGATCGCCCTGGACAAGCGACTCTACAAGGCCGCCGACGCCTTGTGGGCGGCCGGCGTCGACTTTCCCGACTTGAACGAGCGCCTCATCCGCGCAGTCGCACGCGGGGCTACGACCGAGGCGTCGCGACTGGTCGAAAGCTACCACGCGGACCCAGAAGCGTGTCTGGAGAGCGGCATGAGCGTCTTGCAGTACGCGGACGGGCTCGGACAAGAGGCCATCGCCTCGGTCCTCCGCTCCCACGCGGAGAAACGGAGGCCGTGTCCCACCAGCAACATGATTCAGAACATTCACATGCTCCTGAAGGAGGTCAAGGAGGAGAACTTTGCGTCCTTCATGGCCTTCAAACACAAGGAGTTCGGCAACCTCCCTCTCGGACTGTGGCTGGCCGCCCAGGGATCGGTGTGCTACCTGGAACTCCTAGATTCTCGAGGCGCCCCTCGACGTGTCTGCGCGAGACGGGTGCGGAAGGACCATGCTCCACCACACCGCCATGAGCGGAGCCGTGGACGCCAGTCGCTACCTCGTGCGCCACGCCGGCTTGTCTCTGCACTCCACCGACCACCAGGGCTTCACGCCCACGCACCTCGCCTGCACCTTTGCGCACCCGCGGCTGCTCATCCAAGAACTCGGCGCCGACCCGCAACACATCACTCCCCGCGGTTCGACTTGTCTACACGTCGCGGCCGTCGCAGGCAACCTCTCCGCGCTCGAGTTTCTCGTGCAAGACTTCCCCGCCCTGCTCAACCTCACCGACCACGCGGGCGAGACGGCGCTGATGCAAGCCGCCGGAGCCGGTCAGGTCGACGTCGTGCGGGCTCTCGTGAACCACGGCGCCGACGTCAGCACCAAGGACCAGCTCGGTCGGTACGCGGGGGACATCGCCTTGTCGTGTCGGAGATGGGACGCCGCCGAAGCCCTGCGAGACCGCCTCCAGCTCGACATGGACCTGCGTCACGCCATCCGCAATCGCCACAGCCTGGACGACGTGCGTATCCTCTGCCTCCGCTTCTCGGCAGATCAGTACCTCCCCCCAGAAGAGCTGGAGGCCATGGCCACAGCCACCGTCAAAGATCCCCGACTGTCGCGCTTTCTCCTGGCAAGGGCCATCGTCCAACACCGGCGGCTGGCGGCCCAGGCGTTGCACCCGTCACGCCGGAGCCACACGACCACACGACCGACGACGTGGAAGACCTGCTGCTGCAAGTCGACCCGCCCAAGGCCTCCAAATCCGCCAAGAAGCGTCGTCGGAACAAGGCGCGAACAAAGACGCCCCAGCCCGCCGCCTGCGAGGCACCGCCGCTCGAGCTGTTTGTGTGTCCCGTGTCGCTCGTGCCCATGCAACAGCCAGTCCTGGCCGCCGACGGCCACACCTACGATCGAGAGAGCTTGGACGCCCACAGACGCCACTGCGAACAGCACAACAAGGTCTTTTCTTCCCCCGTTACCAACGAACCCATGGACGCGACCTATTGGGAAGACCACACCCTCCGCGTAATCCTGGAGGCGCTGACGTGCCCCGTCTCCCGGAAATTCATCACCCACCCTGTCACCACACCCGAGGGCATCACCTACGACCAACAGTCCGCGCCCTCCTCTACTGTCCGCACCAACTACCTCCTTCGATCCATCATCGAGGCCATTACGCCTCTGTGGAATCCTCCTTCGGAATAACGAGGCCGTGCCCACAAAGAATAGTGTCCACCTTGTCTAGCAGCGAGGCCACGTCCGCGTCGTTCTCAATCACCGCATCGTATCCCTCTAAACCCTCAATGCTCGTCTCGGACGAATGGCTGTCGTGCAAACTGTGCCGACCCCCGCCATCCGTCGTGCGCGTGATCACCAAGACCACGCCGCCCAGGTCCTTGATCAGTTTCAGTTCGTTCTGGAAGCGCACGTCCGCCACGACGATCCGTCCTCCCACGCGCACAATCTCTTGTCCCGCACGCTCCAACCAAAAGTCCGGAGACACCATGCTGCGGAACATGTCGGTTCCGACCAGCTGCAACATCTGACGCGGAGAGAGGCCGTGCCGCGGATCCACCACCTCTTTGGCGTCCCCACACAGCTGTTCGGGAGTCAGTCCAAAGGCAAAGCGCACCAATCTTTTAATCGGGTCGGCGAACGCCATCTTGCGGAAGCCGCACGAGCTCACTAGGTGGTCCGCCACCAGATCCTTGCCCACGCCCTTTTTCCCACACAGCCCCACGAGCATGTCGCCCAAACCTGCGCGCGTTCCACCGAAACCGTTTTTCTTTCCTGTCTGACACTACTGTCCACAGAATGTCGTCCCGAATCCACATCCACTACCACGCCCCAGATCGACCAGCTCCTCCAGGCCCTCCAGGCCTCGGTGCCACCACCCGAGACCACAGATCCCTTCCCGGGCGAAACAAAGGAGGCTGTCACTCCACTCCCGATCGACGGGGTCAAGGACTACTTGAGCCGAGAGCTCCAGAGTCTCAAGGAGAGACAGAAAAACCTCCAGGACGCATTTCAAGCCAAAAACAAGGAGATCCAGGGAATCAAAGAGACCATGCTCGTCGTCTCCGGCGCCCTCCAGGCGCTCGAGCACGTCACGACGCACATCAACTCAACGTAAAGCCCTTTTCGCCAAACTGTGTTTTGTATCGTCAGCACTTTGGCTCATGCAGAGACAGAGCGTAATAGCTAGCCACACAAAAACCCAATGCACCCATCAGTACGAGGACACGGTACAAGGGATTTTCTACCACGTCCAATAAACGTCGGGTAGTGGATGACTATAAACTCCTCTTCTTCCCGGCTCTCGCTCTCCACCATGATTGCCGCGTTGACATGCCAGAGGATTACGCGCAGATCTGAAGCAACTCCTTGTCCCTGTGCTTGAGCGGCCACTCGATCGCTACAGACAGGCCAACATCCCCCGAACGGGAGACCGTGTAACCCGCCTCGCGGTAAATGGTCGCCACCCGGGACGCAATGTACTCGGCGTTGAAACAAGGGTACCCGTACACCGCGCTCGGAACCACAAACTCGTACCGCTGGCAACCGCGGAACGACTCTTGGCGAATCGCCTCGTTCAGCGACTTGACAAACTTTCTCACGAGGATATCCTCGACGTAGTAGGTCTGTTCGTGGGCCGTGGCCGACGCAACGCGGATATCGAGAGCTGATGCATCCATCCCACGGCAGACAAGCCCAACTTATCTAAGATTCGGACGAAAAAAAATCTTAACCCGCACACAAAGACATGTCTGCGCCCGCCTCCGCCAAGAGTTGTGACACTACTACTCTGATTGCCTACTTCTTTGCCGGCCTCGGAACGGCCTACCTCCTGAATCAGTGCATGAACTCCAGCCCACCGCAGAAGGGCCTCGTGAGAGAAGCCGTAGGACCGCTCGAAGAGGTAGGGCCTCTGGAGGAAGAGTACGTACAAGAAACCGACGTCTTGGGGGAGGACCCATCCTTCTTCCAAGCGGCTCCCGTAGGAAGAGGGAGGAGTCTGGGGGGTATGCCTTTGGGCGAAGCTCTGAAGCCCGGGCGCCGTATATATTCGAGCGCAAACATCCCCGGCAATGACATTGGGCAATTCCGGCCGCCAAAGAACCCCCGGATCATCGCCAAGAAAAACACACCAGGCCCCGTCATTACCAGAGCCCCGAAGGCCGTCCCCGCCATACCGAAGGCGGCGGCCAAGGCGGTCGCGAAGGCATCAGCCAAGGCGGCGCCTGCTGCAAAGCAGGTGGCCAAGAGGGCTACCGCCGCGGCAAAAACCGCCAAGGGAGCGCTCGTGCGGGAGTTCCCTCAGATCGAGGTTGATACACGAAACAGCAACTTGGTGATTCCGCGGTGATTTTTTGTCGACCACTGGCAATATGTCCAGCTGGATCCTACTGCTCATCGCCACCCTGGTCCTGTGGCTTCTCCTCCGCAACAAGATCCTGGGAGAGTCCTCCGCCAGGGTGACCGTGTACGACGACTACGCCTTTAAGGGACGCTCGTCCGAACTCGGCCTCGGAAAGTACGCCATGCGCAACATGGGCATCGACAACGACAGCATCAGCTCCCTCCGCGTTCCCGCGGGCCTCAAGGTGACGCTCTACGAGAACGACAACTTCAACAAGGACGGAAATGGCCGCGCGATAAAGGGTAGTCGGACGGTTACCCTCACGGCTGACGTGGAAGATCTCCGGAAGGTCGTTGTCAACCCCGTGACCGGGACGACAGCTGATAAGTGGACGTCCTCCCTTGAAGTGGCGACTATTTGAGCTGTCGTTATTTATCGTAAAACAAATGATGCACTTCTACAAGCCGCTCTGCACACTCGGGCCCTTTCTCTGCCAACTCGACAATTCTCTCTATCACTAAGTCTTTTCTATCCTCAAACGAAGGGTTCACTCGAACCCCACCTTGCCAGAAGGCATCCGGATTAATGCGTAGGAATACGTAGTGCCCCGAAAAGTCCATGAACAGGTCGTTGTAGCGAGACTCCTCGTACCCCAGTGCGTAGGACTTGTGCTGCTGCTCGTCAATCTCAATGCACAGCCAGAACAAGCCCTTCTCCGGGTGCTCGATCAGGGCACGGAGATCAATGCGCCGCTTCGTGTCGCAACACCCTCCGTGAAAGTTGACGTAGATCGGCTTATCCCATGTCCAGTCGATGTCCCAGGGTAGCTCCGTTAGGATCATGTTTACGTAGGTCGTTTCGTGGCTCTTCTTCCGAATGACCTGCACTCGGGTATCGTCTTTGCAGAACTGGGGGAAGCAGTGCGTACAGTACATGTCGTACTTGGGGTTTCCGAGGTGGCCGCAGTTGCTGATCGGATGGCCTCGGCACGTGCGGGAACCCCCGCAGTCTACACATGTACTGCGTCGACGATTGTGTTCGCATATCGAAGCGCCTCCGCATTCCTTGCATCGACTGCGTACACGCTCGTGTTCGCAGATCGAAGATCCGCGGCAGTCCTTGCATGTGCTGCGTATACGATCGTGCTCGCAGATGGAGGATCCGCCGCACTGATTGCATCGGCTGCGTCGGCGGCCGTGCTCACAGATGGAAGCTCCGCCGCACTGCTTGCAGTGACTGCGTTGACGGTTGTGTTCGCAGATGGAAGCTCCGCCGCACTGCTTACATAGGTTGCGTCGACGATTGTGTTCGCAGAGGGAAGCTCCGCCACAGTCTTTGCATTCGTTGCGTCGGCGACCGTGCTCACACTTCTTACGTCGCCGAACCTTGGTGGTATTGCACGCCGATGACGTGGTAATCGACAGAGGTTCATCGACCTCAGACAGCATCTTCAGCTTCTTCACGGCTACCATCGAGGCCTCCGACATGGTGGCGTAGAGCGGAGCACGGGCCTGAAAAAGGAAGTTGGGTTTGTCAATCCCGACTCACGACGAATTACACCGCAGCACAATGAACTCGTACTGCCCCCGCGGCACCGGCTCTTCCGTGTATGGGCTGATGGTCATCACGTTCCACGAGGAGAGGTAGCGCCGCACTGAGTCGCCGTACAGGAACTCCCGGGGCACTTGCGCAATCACCTTGTCCCGCTCGACGACGGCCTGGACAATCTGTCGTGCCACAAACAACTCGCTTCTGCACAGCGCACGGTAGTGCGCCCGCTCCATGTCGCGATACCTCTTCCGGTGCGTCGCCGGGGCCGGGAGGTTGGCTCTCCACGGCGCCGCGGGTGCAAGCAACGACGGCCTCTCGAACGACCACCCGTGCTCCGCGGCCGAGCGCACCAGCTCGGGGAGATAGGACTGGTCTTCCGTCGCGTCCAGCCCCAGCAAGATCACCGATCCGTTGAATTGCTGAAGCAGCCGCGAGACAGGGTACACGGTTCCTTTCGCCGCGCCCCTCTCGCGGGACAGGATGCCCCCGCACAACGCCCGCATCGCGATTAGCAACACCCCAGAAGCAAATTGTGTCCGCGACATCCCGCTCACCAACATTTTTCGTATGCAGAGTCTGGATGAGCGAGCAAAAAAAAGAAGCAGGATCACAACAGCATCCACTGGACAGTCCTTGGTGTCTCTTTCTTACTTTGCCCTCGTACAACGGAGAGCACGCACAAGACAAGCGCCCCTACGTTGACTACGGAGAGTTCGACACGGTAGAGAAGTTCTGGGCTTTTTACAACTACTTCCCTCAGCCCAGCGAGGCCCTTAGCGATGTTCATGGACGAAAGAGGCGGATCGACGGCAACGTCCCCGAGGGACTCGCGCTCTTCAAGAGCGGAGTACTCCCCGAGTGGGAAGACCCGCGAAACATCACAGGAGGCCACTGGTCGTCTCGCTGCGACGTTCCGTCCCACGAGGCCGACCGGCTGTGGAGCCATTTGCTTATGGCCGCCGTGGGCGAGACGCTGGACGGCGGCCGCAACCTAACCGGCATACGCGTCGTGGAAAAGGCCAAGCACAAGAAGCGCTTTTACCGACTCGAGGTGTGGATCGACACGACAGAGCAGTGCGTCACCGAAGACATCCGCCTCCGCGCGAGCGAGATCCTGGGACTCTCCACGTGGGAGTGGCAATCTCACGCCTCTAGCATAGAGTCTTGGAAGGTCCACATGGCCCGCAAATAGGGCCTATCGTGTAAAAAAATATTGGCCTACAAGTAGATGACGAGTCGTCGCCCTCTTGGAAACGTCCGCGATACAAAGGACGAGCGGGACCATCGCATCAAGTTCTCCACCGCCAAGCCCACCCCCAGTCGCGTCGACCTCCGGCGCTTCGTCCCCGCGGTCTACGACCAGAAGAACATCGGGTCGTGCTGCCCCCACGCCGTGTGTGCCGCCTTCGACTGGATCCAGAACCGCAACCACGCCAACCAGCCGGACGTGCTGACCTTCACCCCCTCCCGGCTGTTTGTGTACTACAACGTCAGGAAGATCGAGGGCACCCTCGACAAGGATGCAGGCAGCTCCATCCGAAACGCCATCAAGAGTCTCGCCAAGGACGGCGTCGCCGACGAAGACCTGTGGCCGTACGACACCGCCAAGTTCCGCGAGTGCCCCCCTCCCAAGGCCTACCAGAACGCCACCAAGAACGTCGTCTCCCGGTACCTGCGCGTCGAGCCCACCGCCGACCAGCTGGAGAAGTGTCTGCAGGACGGAAACCCCGTCGCCTTTGGACTTATGCTCCACAACCACTGGTTCGACAACCCCCTCGTCCGCAAGACCGGGTGGATTCCTCTGCCCCCCGTGGATGCCAAGAGGATCGGAGGCCACGCCATGTTAATCTGCGGGTACGATCGGGCCAAGCGCGTCTTTATCGTGCTCAACTCGTGGGGAACTCTATGGGGCGATAAGGGGTTCTGCTACATCCCGTACGACTACGTGCTCGGCCCCGGTATGGCCTGGGACTTCTGGACCATCCTCGACACCTCGCCACCCGACGATTCCGTAGTGACCTCATACGTCAAGTAGCTGGTTGTGGGGATGGTGTCCTCTCATTGCTTCCTGAATCATGGCGTGGGCTTCGTCGAGAGAGTAACCTTTCCCATGGATCGCGCTCGCTAGGTTGTTGAAGCTGTAAGCGCCGAACCCCTTCCTCGACACCTCACTCGCAATCCAGGGCTTCAGATCACTCGCACTCGTAATGCCTTTTGATGGTGCTGACAAGACGACCTTGATCCCCGTCGCCGGGGCAGAGGGTTTGTCCTTTAGCGTTTGTTGCGCGAGCACCTGCCATATCTTACCTCTCTCCTTGTACGCAAACAGCAGCCCCGCCATCGCCGCCAAGCCCAGTGCAAGATACACCACCCTCCAAAGCTTCTTCTTTTCAGACGGGTACTGGCCGATGGCGTGGATAATCTCGTCGATCGAGCCCCGTGGCTTCCCCGTCCAGTCAAAGAAATGGATCCCCATCACTCGCACACTCTTCAGACGCAACACCGCAGCGCGAAACTTCTGGATCGCGGTCACCTTTTGCCGCTTCGACACCTCGGCGTACTGCAGTGCGCTCAGCTTCAGCACCGTCAAGTCCTCGAGCACAGAGTCGGATAAAGAATGTCGGAGTCGCTTTTCATTATCGTCTAGCCTCTGCACGAGGCGCGCCACTTGCTCCTGGGCCTTGCCGGGCTCCATCGTCTCTTTTACCTCCGCCACGCTCCCTGCAACAATCTCGCTCACTTTTCCCGCACACAAATCTGTCTTGTTCGCGATTGACCCGTCTGCGTCCACCAAAAGACTGCCCGGGATCAGACCCGACGTCGCCAACAATGCCAGCGACCGGATTTCGCGCGTCGTGTCCCCGGGAAGGCTACAGAACTTCTTGTACTCGCGTGCGTGGGCTGCTCGCATTTTGCACAGATATCTCTGAAAAGAAATCACAAATTACACACGGCACGGCAGATCTGCGTCTGGGTCCGTTCCTTCCCGTCACTATCGAAAAAATGCCAAGCCAACAGCCTCTTCTTCCTAAACAGCCACCGCCTAGCCTTCGCAGCCTCGATCACCTTCAGGCGAAAGGTGGGTAAATCGTCCTTGGCTGGATCAACCCTACACATCTTCCCGAACAGCTTGTGATCGGGCGCACAATCCCGGCCGCCGTGTATCTTTGAATCCTCGCGCGCAGCAGCCTTCGCCTGAATCTCATGAAGAATGCCGCGAAACACACCACGCTCCATGATTGCCCTCACGAGCGCTCTCGCCATGGAAGTCATGTGTAACCCCACACCTACGGACAACACGGGAAGCCAGTGCGTCTGACTGCCCACCAGGCTGCGTATGCTTGGATTTTCTGCGAGGAAGCCTGCCAGCCCGAGTCCAAGCACCCCGCCCGCGGTGTAATGACTCATCCGTGTCCTCCTCATGTACTTATCGGCCGCCTGAATGTTCTCCCTCTCATACACCTCCGCGCGGTGCACACCAGCCGAGTACTTTCTACAAAGCCAGCGTTTCGTCCGCGGAGTCCCCGTGTGGGGGTCAATCACTTCGTGGAAGCCGAGGGTGTCATAACCCACGACCGCCATGATCATTCGCCGGATAAAGGCAACATTCGCGTCCTCCCGCGTCGAACACTCTTGCCAAAACGACATTTGGACTACCCTCCCAAAAAAACTACAACCTCTCGCTTCTGCACACGTCGTCTCCGCCGTTGACGTCCTCTTCGCCGAAGAGACGCACAGATACACAATCGCATGTCTCCAGGCTCACCCATATCACAAAGTCGTCTCCCATGATGCGCCTTCCACACGCCATATGGGAGCCCACAAAGCCGGTCACGTGGTGATGGGGCGTTTCGATGCGCACGTACAAGCCTCGGATCGATCCATTTGCAGTGTAATCCAGGTCGTCGTCGTCCACCCAGACCACCGTGTCCAGGTCAGGGTACATACACCGCACCCGTCCCGTACCAGACATCGCCGGTAGGGCGGACATGGCGCTCTGAAAAAGTCTGAGGAAATCTCTGCAAGACATGGCTAGTGACCACGAATCAAGGGGACGGAGGCTCTTCACTATGTAGTCGCGCCACAGGCAGAGCGGGATCTGGAAAAGAGCACTCATCTCTCTCCTTACGCTTGGGCTTTCGACTCTCCCACTCCCAGGGACGCTCCTCATCGCCCAGCACTTGCACCCACAGGTACCTTGCAGCGGTCTCCCCAAGACCGATCTTGAGACCCCGGAGAGACGCAACCAGGGCTTTCTGGTTGGGAGCCGCGCGCAGAAACGTGATCAGGCACAACCACGAGCTGTAGTGGGCAGACAGTGCACGCGCCTTGTCCATGCCGATCCCCGTCAGACGAGACAACTGCTCCACAAAGACTCGAGTCTGGTCGCGGTTCGCAGGCTTGGTGCCAAAGCTGTGTGTGCTTCACGCGCTCCGACAACGGGGCAACCACGCGACTCTCTATCGTGCCCCCCGGGCCAGCTGGAGCAAGATGTTGTGAACGTAGCGGATCCATGAAAATACACCGTCCCGACTCGTTAGGTAGATCGTGGAAATGCACCCAGCCTTGCCTTCTCCAGACAGCTGAACGCGTGTCATGGCGTGCTCAACCTTTCGCTGCTCTTCCTGGGTCATCCCCGGGGCCGCTAGGCCATCACCTTGGATCAGGTAAAAGGTAAAGGGGACCCCCGAAAGGGACATGGCACTGCTCTGCTCGTGGTAGCGGCAATCACCTATGGAGGCTACCATATCACGAAGGGTCTTGATTTCGGCCTGGATAACGTCTTTTGCTCAAACACAAACGCCAAGTCGCACACCTCGAGGTTGTGCCCGCTCTGCAGCAACCCCGTCTGCTCTCAGTCGGGAAACAAGCTCTGTAGCATCTTTTCTTTGCAGGAAATTAATACTTGCCACATTTTTCCCCACAGAGCCCTGGGGAGTGAACAGAATTCGGTAACACTTCGGTGAAAAATCAGCGAAACCGTTTCTGGCACGTGCCCCCTCCCTGCCAACCGCTTTACGCCCCCAGCACCCCAGAAGCCCACGATTGGAAACAAGGGGAATTTGTTGGAGTCAAGTGGAGCACCTCACCTTACTTCTAGGTGGCACCCAGGAATCTCGGCCATAAGATCCTCCTCGTAATCAAGGTAAGATGGCTCAGTTTGCATGGCGTTCCGTCTCTTTGCTATGGCTCGGGTTTGCATGGCCTTCGAATCTCTTTGTTATGGCTCGGGATTGCATGGCGTTCGGTTCAACACGATTGCAAGTGCTCCGAGGGCTCCGAATCATGAATTTCGCTACTTATGAGATCATTGATGGGTTTTAGGTGAAACTGCCGGAGAAACTCTGGTCACGGAGAATGGACGTACACAAGGAAGGGGACGGCGACCAAGGTGACGAGGTGAGTGAGAGCTCCCTTTGGGTAAGTTTTATTGAGAAAGTAAGCTCTCGTCTTTGTGTCTCTTTGCATGACTCCAGACATGGGAGGCTTATACCCACCGTCTAGTATCGTTCGACCCTTTTTTGTTGATGACGAGAACTATGCGAGTCTCCTCCAATCAATGATACTGAGGGTACGTGGGGTACAGATTGTGTTACGCAAGGCACAAGAACATAAAGCTTACTTACACTGTGTGATTGTTGTTCCACAGTAGGAGCGGAAGACGAACTATTCGAGTCGGTGAGTGTCATTTGGATTGGATCTGTCTTCACCAAGCTCACTTAGGTTTTTCCCTACAGATGATGGCCTTTGAAGCACTACCGGGAGACACGACCGTCGGGGCAGCTATAGAGACACGAGCCACATCGTCCGAAGGTTCTAGCACGGTACGTGCATGTGCCACCATGCTTATACCCCAAAGCTACTGGGAACGTTCCGCTCTCGTGTGTCTTGCTTTCCCATAGACCGGCTTTGCAGCTCCCCAGCCCGCCTCGGATACATTCATGTATCTACCGCCGCTACCCACGGCACACGTCGACGGACACGTGCCCATTGACGCCGCGCATGCAGCTGGACTAGGCGTCGAGGTAAGTTTCTCCCTATCCGCCGCAGACCAACGCACATCATACACAGGTCCATGTTTTGTGCGTTGCCATTCTGGATTGCCTGAAACAGCTGTACCATGCCATCCCATCCATACAGCCTCCGCAGTGTGGTTCCCAGGCCGCTGCCCTGGCCCCGGCAAGGTCACAGGCCGACACGCCTAGGGGCCCGGTGACCACTACTACTCGGGCGGCGCGGGCACGGGCGCGGGCGCAGCAGCGGGAGGCCGTGCAGGCCATGGACGTGGACCTGGACCTGGACCTGCAGGTGAGCCCCGCGCTCATGCCCCAGTAAAGGGTGCGCAATGCGCCTGCCCGCACACCATGCCTTTTCCCAACCGACAGGCCCCAGGCCCAGGCCCAGGCGCCGGCCCAGGCCGCCGGGGACGACGTGGCCTCTCAGGAGGCGCCGCCGCCGCCGCTGCTGCCGCAAGGAATACACCAAGACAACCTCCCGCCCACAGCAAACATCCACTGGGAAGCCACCACAACACGCTCACCTGGACCAACGGGCAAGACGCCGATCCGCACGGAGACCTGCCCGCGAGGGTGAGCCACGGCATGCTTTGGATGCTCGACGTGTGTCACATGTATCGCCCTTCTTTTTGACGGCACGCAGGTGCGACTCTCCATGTGCGCCTGCGCCACGCTCGCAGACGCGCGCCACCGCCTCCAACACGTCGTCCTCCAAGCACTCCTGCAACACCTACCCCGAGGCGGAGGAGACCTGCGCCAGGCCCTCCGGGACATGCACCGCGGAAACCCCCTCTACCAGAGCTTCAACTCCGGACAGAGCCCGCTCCTCCTCCTCATCACCTGCCGACGCATGGCCACAAGGCATCGACCTCTCCTTCATCGTGCACTACGTCGGAGACATCCCCCGACGCCTGTCGCAAGCTCGTCGTCGCCAGCTGCCAGGCACTCCCCGACAGCAACAGGCAACTCCCCGTCAGAGAGTGGCGACAGGCACTCGACCTCAGCCACCTCGGAACCCTCCTCCGCGGACGGGACATCTGCATCCACCTCTGCAAGCAGAGAAAGCCGCTGCTGCCCAACGCCACCGGCCGCTTCTTGCCCACGCAGAACACGCTGGTGCACGACGTACCCTTCGTCCTCGCACCGGACGCGCAAGACCATCACCAAGGTGCGTGTGCGTGCCAGCGCTTTTAGCTTTTGCTTGGCGCTTTTCCTAAAAGCGCTTGCTGTGCCAGGCACGGACCACGACGAGCCCGCGCCCAAGAGGACCTGCACCACCTTCGGCGACTAACCTCCTCCACCACGCGCAGCACGCCGCCCGCATCCGCAACGTCCTGGATCTAGAGAGGCACTTGCAGAAGATGGCGGACGACAGACGCGGCCTCGACTTCTTCAGCGAGCTGCTCGGACCATTCCCCTGGGCGCGCTCCATCAAGTACACCCCTCAACAAGCTCAAGCTCGGATGGGCCTGGATCGCCGCCGCCCTCCTGCTCCAGTTCTGGGCACAGGAGGCGCTAGCTGCCGCCCCCGCCCGCCACAGACAACGAGAACGAGGTCACGCCCGCCCCTCCTCTACGCAGCACTCGGCGGACACGCGCTCCGGGACCATGAGTCCTACGTCGCCGGCCACGTCTCCAAGAGCGCCAACCGCGACCCAGTCCTCCGCCTCGACATGCTCCAGAGGGTCACCGCGGCCATGCAAGAACTACACATCCTCCGCGCACCACGGCACCCGTAGAGCACATGACCAAGCGCTTAGAGGAGTACGCCACCGACAATTTCCACAGGTATGGATGGATGATGGATGGATGGAGTGGAATTCGTGAACATGAACCCCTTGGCTGCGCACACGCAGGAACTCCGCGCGTGCCCACGAGGTCTGCCAGGTCCTGCGCGACGCCAGAGACACGGTGCGCTACGGACAAGCCAGGATCGGGCCCCCGCCTCTGCCTCAAGCTCGCCACGCCCACGCTCGCATCGCCAGCGCCATCGACAACCTCGCCAGAGCGCCACTGGTCGTCGTCGGACCCAGCAGGACGGTAAGTAGCTAGCTAGCGAGAGAGCGAGACGCACTCACACACACATGTGCACACGTGTGCAACAGGCAAGTCCTTCTTCCTCGGCGGTATGAACGCCATCTTCACCGAGCCAAACAGCCACGCGGGCGCGCCGCAGCACGCGGGAGATGGCGAGTCGCACCTCCTCGGCGTCGCCATCGACTGGCCAGGCGCACTCCACCGCGCCGACAAGTACTCGAAGGCCTTGGGCAAGCTGGCGCAACGAGTCGCAGAAGGACACGTCCAGGAGGCGGCTACAGCCATCCGCACCATGGAGCGGGTCACCGGCCCCTCGGAGAGGCACAGCAGCACCACCGCCGTCAGCACCTACCTCTCACCCGAGTGCCCCGCCAACGAGGTCCACCTGCGCTTCCACAGCGGAAAGCGACAAGTCTTGCGTCTCCCCCCCACCCAGACGCGAGCCCAGCAGGAGGCGGCCATCGGCTGCGTCATGGACAGCATCAACCAGGGACTCGCCGTACAACACGGCATCGCCCAGGTCTACGTCCCCGCCGCCTTTCACGCCGGAGACGTGCGCGGCTTCCACGACTCCAGGGGCCTCAACAGCGTCTTGTTCTATGACCACTTTGGAAAGCCCATCCTGGTCACCAACAACCTAACACCCGAGTGTCTGACCTACGTCCGCTCCGTCGTGATCAACACTCCCAGCGTCCAGGAGGCCTTGCGGACGGGAGCGGGACCGGCGCTCTTCATCGCCTACGTCCCCAAGGACGCCCACGCCTGTCTCCACAAGCAGGAGGGCGTCTGGGTCAACACAGCGGCCGACGTGCAAGACGAGCTCAACAGCCTACAAGGCCGCGCACAGGTGAGTGGGTCGCAGACGCCGAAACCGTCAAAACTCAACTTCAACGTCGCAGCAGAAGCGCCCGCCTAAAGCAGCGCCCGCCCTTGGTTTTCACAACAGGTGGTCGCGCGTGAGGCCGCGGGGCTGTTCGGGATCACCCCGCCCGAGCACGCCAACCTCCTCGAGGTCCATGTCTTCCACGGCACCTCCATGATCGCCCTCCAGGCGCTGCTGGACAACCCACAGACCTATGACCTAGTGGAGGACCCGGACCTTCTCCCCCATCTCGTCCACACCGCCATGTTCCCGTCCTCCTCCGAGTCATGGACCACCCATGGGACCAGAACTGCCAAGATCTCCTCGCCCAGGCCCGGGTCAGCCTCGACGAGGCCCGAGAGCCTCATCGACGGGCTGGAGGAGGTAGAGGACGAGAGCGCCGACGTCAAGGGCAAGGGCAAGGGCAAGGGCAAGGGCAAGAAGTCGACACCCGTCGACCGGTCCAGCTTCAGCACCTTCCAGACGCTCAAGGACAGCATGCAGGTCACCGACCGAGGAACCACCCTCGATCTCGACATCGAGGTCAGTAGCTCGCTGGCTCGCTGGCTCGCTGGCTCACAAGCGCCCAGCTGACGCCGCTTGTTTTCCCCTACAGTGCCAGGAGTTCGGGCAACAGCTGGCCGACGGTCTCCGCCTTCGCGGCACGCCCTGGACCCGCCTCCACACCATGGTCAAGGCCAGGTACGTGTGGCCCAAGCTCTCCGAGAACAGCTACTGGAAGGGCAAGCTCGAGCCCGACCAGGTCGAGGGCCTTGTTCACAAGAGCAGTCGAGCAGACCGGGGAGGCCGGCGACACCACCTCTTCCATCGTCTCGCGGGCCATGGGCCACGCCTTGCAGGACATGGAGAACAAGATCATCACCGGCAGAGGCACGCTCGAGAACTGCGTCCCCATCGTCGGAAGGCACCTGGACCACGCGCTCGAGACCGTCTTGCTCATCTTCCTCGAGATGCTCAACAATCTCGACAACCCCAAGGCGGAGGAGGGCGACAAGGTCTCCTCCCAGACCAAGACCATGCTGGACAAGACTCTTCAGCTGCTCCGCGGCATGCACGCCGTGCTCCAGAAGGCCCAGCCAAGCGTCGGCCTCGCTGCGCGCGGTACGTCTTCGACAGGCGCTTGCTGGCCCTCGCAGGTTTGATGACCGAGCACACGGTGGCCGCCGTGACTCGCGGCCTGCGCCGAACGCGTATGCCCAACGCCACCGACATTGTCGCGCTGGCCAAGACCCTCGTCGGTGACCGCCTCTACCCGGCCCTCGTCAAGGTCCTGGAGAGACGTCTTGGCCTACTTCGACGCGAGAATGTCATCGTCGAGGCGACACGGGTCATCGACAGGTACTGCGAGGCCAGGAACGTGCTCCTCATCGTCGTCAACGAGCAGCAGCAGCAGTACCACGTCTGGGGGCGGGACCCAGACGCCACCATCGACCCAGACGCACAGGCCGTCTGCTGCGGATACACCGCAGACGGGGGGTTCCGTAGGGTTTAATGCGTGTGTGTGTGTTTGTGTTTGTGTGGACTGAACTGAACTGAACTGAACTGAACTGAGAATAGGAGCGCCCGGGCGCCGCGCCCGGAGCAACAGCAGAATGAAATTCATAAAGTTCTTAAGTTCTTAAACTGCTGCTTTCAAAAACGAGCGCAATTCTGCCCCCAAGGAAGTTCTTCTAGTTCTAGTTCTAGTTCTATCTACCCCACCCAACAAGCACCCACATAGACACGTGTTCGCTCGCGGATCCACGCACTGTCCCCATGCGGTATTCACTGGCGTCGCAGACAAAACGACCCTGCTGCTGCTTTAGGCTCGAGCTGCTCGGGCAGAAGCGGAAGACAAGCACACTGCGATAGCGTCTGCGACGCTGGCGCCCTTGGCTGTGCCGACTGGTCTGCGACGCCACGTCGTAGACAATCCAGCTCCTCACACATGGACAAGAAACGACGACGTTCACTCTCTTCGCTCGGGAGAGAAAACAATCCCACTGGAAGACCAATGGGCAGCGTCCGCATGCGCACTAAAGGGGGAGGAACAAGTCCACGGGTGGAAACAGAAGCGATGATGGCCAGATCGCAAGACGGGTGCTGGCTCTCCTCGCGCTGGACATTGCCGGCCGCACTCATCGTCTGTGTGCTGCAAAGGAAAGGGAAAAAGTCGATTCCAGGCTCTGCTGGACCACACGGGAAAACCCAGAGGGGTAACGAGTGGGAGGAAAAGATTTGCCACCCCCCCAAGTATCTTTTCTGTCTTTTCCTTCCATTTCCAGTCCAGGCAATGGGCAACAAGAAGCAAAAACGTGGCGTCTGCGACGCACTGGAAGGCGCAGCCATGCAACTTCCAGACTTGCCCCTATCGAGTATCTCGAGTATCCTCCACTACTCCACACTGCAAGACCTGGCAGCCTTCGAGTTGGTCGACAAGGCGGCACACACAGCGCTGCGGGAAACAAAGATCCTGGCCGAGGTTCATACCCCCCATCAACTCAGGTCGGCAGCACCGGACGAGCTCTTCTACGCGTCCTGATCTTGCGCCCCCCACAACGCGTCTCACCTGCTCCAGGAGCTCAACCTCTACGACTACCCAGCCCTCGAGAGCGTCGTGGTGCATCCCGCACAAACGCTGGGCACGCAAGACCAAGTGTGGTGCGTGGTCCCGCTCGTATCACGTGTTCACATGTCACATGTCACATGTCACATGTCCCATCCAGGCCCGCGTTCACCGCATTCCTGCGCGCGACCATCGAGGAGCCGCCCGCAGCGTCGGCAGACAAGCAGCCTCAGGCTGCGCCACCGTCATCAAAAGTTACCCTCGTGGTCGCAGAGTCGGCGCCGACCTTCTTCACCGAGGCCGTCGAGGCCCATCCTTGTTTTCACCGCAAGGTGCAGGGGGGCCAGACCTTTACGCGCGGAACCTCTTCCGCAACCTCCAGCACGTGCGTCGCGCCTTCCAGGACCTCCGAGTCGCGAGGGATGGGTGGTACACGGAATGCCACCAGAAGAAACACGGGTCGCAGACAACCTTTGCCAAGATCATGACCCAGCTGCCACCACCGCCTCCGCCCGTGTATCAGGCTCTACGACGCACGGAGAAAGAGGACGCCGCCTTTGCCGAGGCCCTCAAACTCTACCAGCTGCGGCTCGAGCAACAGCGCGACATCGCGCTCTACCTCCACATGGACCACGCCAAGGACGTGCTCGAGCGACTCTGCGGACACAGCACCATGGCTCTGGTCTGGACCTACAGCCAGGACTTTGATGCGCTCAATGACGGCATCACCTCCCTCCTCATCCGACTGCGGCGGGCGGCTGCGACCAGCCTGGCCCACGGCGCGGGCGAGGGGTGGGGACCCGTGGCCACAGCCCTGCCGGCCGTCATCCAGGCCCTCGCCAGCCTGCACCACAGCGCGAAACGCCTTCGCCACGCGGTGGACAACCTGCTGAGGAACCCGCCCACGTGGAGACCCACAGGCTCTTTCTCCTACGGGCAGATGCTGGCTCCCGGGCCTTTTGTGGACGCCTACTGGTGTCAGGCGCAAGTGCCGCGAGGCGACCTGGCCGGGCTCTTTGCCTACACCCTCCTCCCCCAGGACTCCTTGCGGCCGCGTCCACCCACCCGGAGGAGCTCGAGGACTTTACGGCGCACTTCCTCCTCCTACACGACAACACCGTCGGCCTCGAGGCCTTTGTCGACAAGGCGCTCATGGCCTTCTACAAGGTGCGCTGTCAGAGCCACGGGCGCGGCGAGGAGGCGCTCTCCTACGATTACTACCGAACCAAGGTAGGTAAGGCAGAGACTTGCTGCAAAAGCTCGCGCTTCATTGTTTGTTTACTTTGTTGACTGCTCGCCTGTTCACACCCAGGCCTTCCACCAGATCGGGGTCACGCCCTTCTTCCCCCCGGCGCGAACGGGAAACCAACTCATCCGTCCCTAACCCCGTACCCATGTCTACGGAGGGTGCAGATACCGGTAGGCCAGATCAGATCAGTCATTTGAAGTCCAACTCGTAAACGAAGTGTTGATCGAATAGTGCTTTGTTCGCGGTCACGCTATGATTCCAAGAATGATTAGCCACTTTTCACAGGTACGCCATTTATATGGCAGCGATTGTCCTATGTCTCGCATTTCATCAAAGAATCAAAACTGGCTATGGTCGCCCAAGCGTTTCGTTGGGTCGACGGTGTGGCCACCGAACCCCGCTGGATGTGACCGACGACCGGCACTGCCTGCGGACATCGGTCACCTCTGACCGCAAATGGACGTCATATGGGGCGCAGCCCAAGGGCGGGCGCAGCCTAAGGCTGCTTTAGCTGCCGCTTCTGCCTGAGCAGACTTGTCTGCGACGCTGCCGCTCCGGGTAGATGTCCAGTCACTGGAGGTCTTGTCCCTGGAAATTTCGGTTTCTAACTCACTGGCTGTTCAGATTTTGGTCCTTGCAATAAACTACCGTGTGGGCCAGCGGGGGCACGAAAAGCTCACAGAATCAAAACTGGCTATGGTCGCCCAAGCGTTTCTTTGGATTGACCGTTCTCGTGCGCATGTCCATTACACGGCCTGATTCAAACTGATTCCGTCTTGACTTGCGAAAAACTACCGTGTGGGCCAGCGGGGGCACGAAAAGCTCAAAGAATCAAAACTGGCTATGGTCGCCCAAGCGTTTCTTTGGGTCGAACTTTCTCGTGCGCATGTCCATTACACGGCCTGATTCAAACTGATTCCGTCTTGACTTGCGATAAACTACCGTGTAGGCCAGTGGGGGTACGAAAAGCTCAAAGAATCAAAACTGGCTATGGTCGCCCAAGCGTTTCTTTGGGTCGAACTTTCTCGTGCGCATGTCCATTACACGGCCTGATTCAAACTGATTCCGTCTTGACTTGCTATAAACTACCGTGTAGGCCAGTGGGGGTACGAAAAGCTCAAAGAATCAAAACTGGCTATGGTCGCCCAAGCGTTTCTTTGGATCGAACTTTCTCGTGTGCATGTCCATTACACGGCCTGATTCAAACTGATTCCGTCTTGACTTGCAATAAACTACCGTGTAGGCCAGTGGGGGTACGAAAAGCTCAAAGAATCAAAACTGGCTATGGTCGCCCAAGCGTTTCTTTGGATCGAACTTTCTCGTGCGCATGTCCATTACACGGCCTGATTCAAACTGATTCCGTCTTGACTTGCAATAAACTACCGTGTAGGCCAGTGGGGGTACGAAAAGCTCAAAGAATCAAAACTGGCTATGGTCGCCCAAGCGTTTCTTTGGATCGAACTTTCTCGTGCGCATGTCCATTACACGGCCTGATTCAAACTGATTCCGTCTTGACTTGCAATAAACTACCGTGTGGGCAGCGGGGGCACGAAAAGCTCACAGAATCAAAACTGGCTATGGTCGCCCAAGCGTTTCTTTGGATTGACCGTTCTCGTGCGCATGTCCATTACACGGCCTGATTCAAACTGATTCCGTCTTGACTTGCGATAAACTACCGTGTGGGGCCAGCGGGGGCACGAAAAGCTCAAAGAATCAAAACTGGCTATGGTCGCCCAAGCGTTTCTTTGGGTCGAACTTTCTCGTGCGCATGTCCATTACACGGCTGATTCAAACTGATTCCGTCTTGACTTGCTATAAACTACCGTGTAGGCCAGTGGGGGTACGAAAAGCTCAAAGAATCAAAACTGGCTCTGGTCGCCCAAGCGTTTCTTTGGATCGACTTTCTCGTGTGCATGTCCATTACACGGCCTGATTCAAACTGATTCCGTCTTGACTTGCGATAAACTACCGTGTGGGCCAGCGGGGGCACGAAAAGCTCACAGAATCAAAACTGGCTATGGTCGCCCAAGCGTTTCTTTGGATTGTACCGTTCTCGTGCGCATGTCCATTACACGGCCTGATTCAAACTGATTCCGTCTTGACTTGCTATAAACTACCGTGTAGGCCAGTGGGGGTACGAAAAGCTCACAGAATCAAAACTGGCTCTGGTCGCCCAAGCGTTTCTTTGGATTGACCGTTCTCGTGCGCATGTCCATTACACGGCCTGATTCAAACTGATTCCGTCTTGACTTGCAATAAACTACCGTGTGGGCCAGCGGGGGTACGAAAAGCTCAAGGAATCAAAACTGGCTCTGGTCGCCCAAGCGTTTCTTTGGGTCGACCGTTCTCGTGTGCATGTCCATTACACGGCCTGATTCAAACTGATTCCGTCTTGACTTGCAATAAACTACCGTGTGGGCCAGTGGGGGTACCAAAAGCTCACAGAATCAAAACTGGCTATGGTCGCCCAAGCGTTTCTTTGGGTCGACCGTTCTCGTGTGCATGTCCATTACACGGCCTGATTCAAACTGATTCCGTCTTGACTTGCGATAAACTACCGTGTAGGCCAGCGGGGGTACGAAAAGCTCACAGAATCAAAACTGGCTCTGGTCGCCCCAAGCGTTTCTTTGGGTCGACCGTTCTCGTGCGCATGTCCATTACACGGCCTGATTCAAACTGATTCCGTCTTGACTTGCGATAAACTACCGTGTAGGCCAGTGGGGGTACCAAAAGCTCAAGGAATCAAAACTGGCTCTGGTCGCCCAAGCGTTTCTTTGGGTCGACCGTTCTCGTGCGCATGTCCATTACACGGCCTGATTCAAACTGATTCCGTCTTGACTTGCGATAAACTACCGTGTAGGCCAGTGGGGGTACCAAAAGCTCAAAGAATCAAAACTGGCTCTGGTCGCCCAAGCGTTTCTTTGGGTCGACCGTTCTCGTGCGCATGTCCATTACACGGCCTGATTCAAACTGATTCCGTCTTGACTTGCGATAAACTACCGTGTAGGCCAGCGGGGGCACGAAAAGCTCACAGAATCAAAACTGGCTATGGTCGCCCAAGCGTTTCTTTGGATCGAACTTTCTCGTGCGCATGTCCATTACACGGCCTGATTCAAACTGATTCCGTCTTGACTTGCAATAAACTACCGTGTGGGCCAGCGGGGGCACGAAAAGCTCACAGAATCAAAACTGGCTATGGTCGCCCAAGCGTTTCTTTGGATTGACCGTTCTCGTGCGCATGTCCATTACACGGCCTGATTCAAACTGATTCCGTCTTGACTTGCGATAAACTACCGTGTGGGCCAGCGGGGGCACGAAAAGCTCAAAGAATCAAAACTGGCTATGGTCGCCCAAGCGTTTCTTTGGGTCGAACTTTCTCGTGCGCATGTCCATTACACGGCCTGATTCAAACTGATTCCGTCTTGACTTGCTATAAACTACCGTGTAGGCCAGTGGGGGTACGAAAAGCTCAAAGAATCAAAACTGGCTCTGGTCGCCCAAGCGTTTCTTTGGATCGAACTTTCTCGTGTGCATGTCCATTACACGGCCTGATTCAAACTGATTCCGTCTTGACTTGCGATAAACTACCGTGTGGGCCAGCGGGGGCACGAAAAGCTCACAGAATCAAAACTGGCTATGGTCGCCCAAGCGTTTCTTTGGATTGACCGTTCTCGTGCGCATGTCCATTACACGGCCTGATTCAAACTGATTCCGTCTTGACTTGCTATAAACTACCGTGTAGGCCAGTGGGGGTACGAAAAGCTCACAGAATCAAAACTGGCTCTGGTCGCCCAAGCGTTTCTTTGGATTGACCGTTCTCGTGCGCATGTCCATTACACGGCCTGATTCAAACTGATTCCGTCTTGACTTGCAATAAACTACCGTGTGGGCCAGCGGGGGTACGAAAAGCTCAAGGAATCAAAACTGGCTCTGGTCGCCCAAGCGTTTCTTTGGGTCGACCGTTCTCGTGTGCATGTCCATTACACGGCCTGATTCAAACTGATTCCGTCTTGACTTGCAATAAACTACCGTGTGGGCCAGTGGGGGTACCAAAAGCTCACAGAATCAAAACTGGCTATGGTCGCCCAAGCGTTTCTTTGGGTCGACCGTTCTCGTGTGCATGTCCATTACACGGCCTGATTCAAACTGATTCCGTCTTGACTTGCGATAAACTACCGTGTAGGCCAGCGGGGGTACGAAAAGCTCACAGAATCAAAACTGGCTCTGGTCGCCCAAGCGTTTCTTGGGTCGACCGTTCTCGTGCGCATGTCCATTACACGGCCTGATTCAAACTGATTCCGTCTTGACTTGCGATAAACTACCGTGTAGGCCAGTGGGGGTACCAAAAGCTCAAGGAATCAAAACTGGCTCTGGTCGCCCAAGCGTTTCTTTGGTCGACCGTTCTCGTGCGCATGTCCATTACACGGCCTGATTCAAACTGATTCCGTCTTGACTTGCGATAAACTACCGTGTAGGCCAGTGGGGGTACCAAAAGCTCAAAGAATCAAAACTGGCTCTGGTCGCCCAAGCGTTTCTTTGGGTCGACCGTTCTCGTGCGCATGTCCATTACACGGCCTGATTCAAACTGATTCCGTCTTGACTTGCGATAAACTACCGTGTAGGCCAGCGGGGGCACGAAAAGCTCACAGAATCAAAACTGGCTATGGTCGCCCAAGCGTTTCTTTGGATCGAACTTTCTCGTGCGCATGTCCATTACACGGCCTGATTCAAACTGATTCCGTCTTGACTTGCAATAAAATACCGTGTAGGCCAGCGGGGGTACGAAAAGCTCACAGAATCAAAACTGGCTCTGGTCGCCCAAGCGTTTCTTTGGGTCGACCGTTCTCGTGTGCATGTCCATTACACGGCCTGATTCAAACTGATTCCGTCTTGACTTGCAATAAACTACCGTGTAGGCCAGTGGGGGTACGAAAAGCTCACAGAATCAAAACTGGCTATGGTCGCCAAGCGTTTCTTTGGGTCGACCGTTCTCGTGCGCATGTCCATTACACGGCCTGATTCAAACTGATTCCGTACTTGCAATAAACTACCGTGTAGGCCAGTGGGGGTACGAAAAGCTCAAGGAATCAAAACTGGCTCTGGTCGCCCAAGCGTTTCTTTGGGTCGACCGTTCTCGTGTGCATGTCCATTACACGGCCTGATTCAAACTGATTCCGTCTTGACTTGCAATAAACTACCGTGTAGGCCAGTGGGGGTACGAAAAGCTCAAGGAATCAAAACTGGCTCTGGTCGCCCAAGCGTTTCTTTGGGTCGAACTTTCTCGTGCGCATGTCCATTACACGGCCTGATTCAAACTGATTCCGTCTTGACTTGCGATAAACTACCGTGTGGGCCAGCGGGGGCACGAAAAGCTCAAAGAATCAAAACTGGCTATGGTCGCCCAAGCGTTTCTTTGGGTCGAACTTTCTCGTGCGCATGTCCATTACACGGCCTGATTCAAACTGATTCCGTCTTGACTTGCGATAAACTACCGTGTAGGCCAGCGGGGGTACGAAAAGCTCACAGAATCAAAACTGGCTCTGGTCGCCCAAGCGTTTCTTTGGATCGAACTTTCTCGTGCGCATGTCCATTACACGGCCTGATTCAAACTGATTCCGTCTTGACTTGCAATAAACTACCGTGTAGGCCAGCGGGGGTACCAAAAGCTCACAGAATCAAAACTGGCTATGGTCGCCCAAGCGTTTCTTTGGATCGAACTTTCTCGTGCGCATGTCCATTACACGGCCTGATTCAAACTGATTCCGTCTTGACTTGCGATAAACTACCGTGTAGGCCAGTGGGGGTACCAAAAGCTCAAAGAATCAAAACTGGGCTCTGGTCGCCCAAGCGTTTCTTTGGATCGAACTTTCTCGTGCGCATGTCCATTACACGGCCTGATTCAAACTGATTCCGTCTTGACTTGCGATAAACTACCGTGTAGGCCAGTGGGGGTACCAAAAGCTCAAAGAATCAAAACTGGCTCTGGTCGCCCAAGCGTTTCTTTGGATCGAACTTTCTCGTGCGCATGTCCATTACACGGCCTGATTCAAACTGATTCCGTCTTGACTTGCTATAAACTACCGTGTAGGCCAGTGGGGGTGCGAAAAGCTAAAAGAATCAAAACTGGCTCTGGTCGCCCAAGCGTTTCTTTGGATCGAACTTTCTCGTGTGCATGTCCATTACACGGCCTGATTCAAACTGATTCCGTCTTGACTTGCAATAAACTACCGTGTAGGCCAGCGGGGGTGCGAAAAGCTAAAAGAATCAAAACTGGCTCTGGTCGCCCAAGCGTTTCTTTGGATCGAACTTTCTCGTGCGCATGTCCATTACACGGCCTGATTCAAACTGATTCCGTCTTGACTTGCAATAAACTACCGTGTAGGCCAGCGGGGGTACCAAAAGCTCACAGAATCAAAACTGGCTCTGGTCGCCCAAGCGTTTCTTTGGATCGAACTTTCTCGTGTGCATGTCCATTACACGGCCTGATTCAAACTGATTCCGTCTTGACTTGCAATAAACTACCGTGTAGGCCAGCGGGGGTGCGAAAAGCTAAAAGAATCAAAACTGGCTCTGGTCGCCCAAGCGTTTCTTTGGATCGAACTTTCTCGTGCGCATGTCCATTACACGGCCTGATTCAAACTGATTCCGTCTTGACTTGCAATAAACTACCGTGTAGGCCAGCGGGGGTACCAAAAGCTCACAGAATCAAAACTGGCTCTGGTCGCCCAAGCGTTTCTTTGGATCGAACTTTCTCGTGCGCATGTCCATTACACGGCCTGATTCAAACTGATTCCGTCTTGACTTGCGATAAACTACCGTGTGGGCCAGTGGGGGTACCAAAAGCTCAAAGAATCAAAACTGGCTAGGGTCAAGCGTTTCGTGCTACACTGCTCGGATTTCCATTACGCGGCCTGATTCCGTCTGATTCCGTCTTGACTTGCAATGAGCTTCGCGTATGCCATAATGGAGAGGGTAGAGCACGCACCTCCAAAGTACCGGTACTATTTTTTCCCCGAGGCTTACTTCGGGTCGACCCTTCACATCCCGATGCTTTTCTTGTTTGTGGCAAGAAAGCCGGAGCATGATTGCCCACTGTACTCGAAGCAAGAAGCGCAATTCCACGAGGGGCTTGCAGGCTCCCGGAGGCCGGAGAATCAAGAGCTTGAAGCTTTTCGACCTGGGCAATGATCTCGTGCACTACATCTCCCACTACGCAGAGGCCAGGTGTCTTGTTAGGCTCTACCAGACTGCCAAGGCCACAGCCAGCACGCTCGACGGCCTCGGCCTCTTTACCACCGTCAGAACACCACAAGACCTCCATGCTCTCCGCGACCCCGCGTCTCTGCGGGTGATGACGCTTCAGCCCGACCACGGGTGCAAGCTTCTCTGTGAGTTGGCCTCGGTGCTTGACCCGTCTCGGTGTGCTTTCACCAGCCTCGAGGTCGTCGTGGTCGACCAGCCCAAGGACTTGGGGACGAGTGAGGAAATATGGCAAGCCTTCTCCGCCTATCTTCCCAAGACTCTGATCGCTCCGCCTCCAGGACACCGGGGGAAGACCGTCGTGGTCAGGAGCGAGCGGCTCTTTGCCGCAGCGGTCGAGGCCCACCCCTTCTTCGACCGCAAGGTGAGTGAACGGGCGCAGCCTGAGGCCGTCACAATAACAAGGTCGGCCACTCTATGACTCTGTGTTGCCAGGTGGCCAGCGGACGCCTCTACACCAGGGGAAACCTGCTGCAGAATCTCGCCGTGCTCAGGAGCAGCATCCACAAGGTGGACGACTGCTTCGACGAGTGGGAGCGCACGCTCTTCACCAAGCGCCGGTTCACCGAGGTCGGTCAAGACCCACTCCGGTACTCCTGGTGGGAGTGCTTCACCGAAAGACCCTTGCCTCCCGTGCCCACCAACCCGTACTCCCAGCGCCGCCCAAGACGTGACCGCGAATTCCTCGAGACCGTACAGGTGAGGCGGACTTTGAGCGGGCCATGTGCACACAAAGCATATTTGCATGCATGCATGCGTACAGACCTACTACAAGGCCACCGACGCCCTCACCAGCATCGCCGACAAGATGAACAGCATTCTCCCCACCCTCGCGCTGGTGCGGGAGCGTCTCTGCCACCCCGAACCCACCATGGCGGACGTGTGGAAGCTCGCTCCCATACTGCCCAACCTACAAATCAGCCTCAAAAACCTCAACCGGTGAGTGACCCCGTCTCAGTCGGCAGAAGAGGGTCGCAGACAATACAATAAAAATAAAGCACACGTCGCAGGGCGCTGGACGGCGCCAAGCCCAGCTTTGCAGAGGCGCGGCACAAGCTGCCGCACTGCCAGCTGTGGATAGAGCTGCTGCGGCCCATGGAGGACGCGCAACAGGCCATCCAGACCATGGTTCTCGCCGTGGATGGCCTCGACCGCGCCGTCGACGCCGTGCTGACCCAACCACCCACCTGGCGCTACACCAAGACCAAGTTCCGCGCGCGCATCGACACCGGGCCCTACCAGGACGCCTACACCCGCGAGGGACAAGTGCCTCGGCCCGACCTACCAGGACTCTTCACCTACCGCCTCGTCCAGGTGCGGCGCCTTTCGACGCTGAACTGAAACACGACGCGGGACATGAGTTTGCGATTTGCGTTTGGGATTCAGGCTGTTTGGAAATTTGGCCCGTCTCGGATGCAATCGTGTGTCACGGTCTTGCCATGAGGTGTGCGTGAAAAAAATTGACATTGATATTGATATGAGACTTTCGGCGATAATCATTGAGACACTGCTGTTTGGAAACATTGGCCCGTCTCGGATGCAATCGTGTGTCACGCTGTGACATGGGGTATGTGTGAAAATTGACTTTGCACTTTGACTTTACACTTTCCAATTGGTTCGGCGATAATCAGTGAGACACCACTTGCAGGAATGCATCGTGCCCGACGCCCCGAGCAGTCACCCCGTGCAGCTGCGGATCCTCGTGGCCCACTTTGTTCTGCTCGAGGACGAGACCCACGAGCTCGCGATCTACCTCCGCCACGCCCTCGGCGTCGTCTGGAGACAGCGCCTCACAGCCCATCACTGGATGGGCCTTGAGCACTACACCGAGTTCCGCCGCGCCGCCTTGCAGCAGTTCGGGTTCAGGGGCCGCGTTGCCGACTACGTCGTCCACGCCGCGCGCTCCAACAAGACGCGTATCGAGTACAACACGCGCATCGTCTACAACGAGGGCCACACACAGGGGCTGGTCTGGGAAGGGCCCGTGCCCGACTCGGACAGTGAGAGTGAGAGCGAGATCATTGACTTGACGTACGGGAGTTAGGCAAAAAGTTCTTTCCTACGGACCAGGTGCCTCGCTACCCTCACACTGAAGAAAAAAGGACACTATACCATGGTATTTGCTACATCTATCTGACGCTGTAAACACACCTCCTCTGCTCTCCGTACGTGCTGTAACATCCTTGCAAGAGGAATCGGTAGCTTTGACCATCACGCACAATCACAAGGTATACACTCGAGGTCCTACTCCGCACGGCAAAGCGAATAACGTGTCGTTTATATGCATTGAAAGCGATACCTTCTACAATGCCATCCCCGCTGTTGAATACGATCCACACGTAGGTCACTTGCACTTGCTCTGACGGCGACGCCACTTGCTCCGAAGGCAAGAGCAACCCATGGTACCTGCAGTGGCACATTACGGAAACTGCGTTGCAAGAAAAGCTTCGATACGATCGATGCGCTTGCGAAAGTGATCAGTGGGGTCGATCTTGTCGAGCTCCACGGTGATCTTCTTCCCAGCATGAGGACCCGCGAGGATCTGTACGTGGACCTTATCCGACTCCCCAAACCCTTCCACTTCACACTCGGTTCCTTTCGGAATGGTAGACGATGCAAGCCACCCAATGGAGACGTCTCTCAACAATCGAACGCGCTGTCCGAGGTAGACGGGCATGCTTTTGCCATGCGCACGAAAAAAATGCCATTTCGCATCCCCCCATCGTCTGCACAACGCAACAGCACGGGGCTCCGCGCAAAGATCGACAATCACACCCAGGCAAACATCTCCCCCAACCGACTCCCTTGGTGCAAACACGAAGAGTAGGGTCTGGTGAGTCACGTAAATTTGCTGGTTTGAAGGGGGAGGGGCCGTACCAAGAGATAGCATCACGCCCGCTCACAGCATGGGGCTCCGCATCAAATATCGACAATCACACCCGGGCAAAACTCTTCCCCCATCGCTCCCCTTGGTGCAAACACGCAGAGTAGGGTCTGGTGAGTCATGTAAATTTGCTGGTTTGAGAGGGGAGCGGCCGTATCGAGAGATAGCATCACTCCCGCCCACAGCACGGGGTCCGAGTCCCAACACCGCAAGGGCCCCGAGAGAGTAAGCAAAAACTAAGATAAGATAAGATAAGATTTCATGTTTGCGTAACTGCTAGCTAGCTTATGCAGCCAACAGAGCGCTGCTGCCTGTGTTGAGATGGGTTTCAGAATCGCCGATTTTCAGGATCTCTAAACCTGGCCCTTTTCTACCGCGTTTCGCGCAGAGACGAGCCATGGATTCGATACCTCTGGCTCTAGCAAAGGTGGGGAGGAAGGCTTTGGATCATCCCATCACGAAGGGCCGCCGCGCGTACGTAGAGATGCACACGACCCCGGAGCAGTTCAAAAAGGCACTTTCTGGGCAGGTTGGGAGGGACATTGAGCAGTATAGCCGACACTTGCGGTTGGTCCGCAATGCCTACAGAGGATGGACACTACGTGCTTGCCAAGACATCCTCTCTGGTGTCTTTGTGACGCTCTACGTGGGCAGGGTGCATGGCAACTACCATCACCAGCTGGACGAGGCTCAACAAGACAAGGTCCATCCATTCATTGGTCCCAGGGGCGTCGAGTATCGTCTCATCGGACTCACCCACAAGGAAATCCGAGAAATGTCAGCGCAAGAGAAGCTGTCAGCGACTATGATCGCGGGGTCTCTGGTGAGTGGCGCGTACGAAGAACAGTCCTATGCGAGCCGCCGAGACTCTAGGACAGGGACGGGCAAAACTATCATAGAAACCGAGCCGAATACTGAAGTGCTGGTAGCTCAGTCCCATCCGGTGCTCGTGTTGAAGTCCATTCGCACCATCAAGCGCGGTCAGGAGTTGACCATCAAGTATGGCAGAAGGTACCACGTGCAGAAGACCGCCGGCCGTCCCCCCAAGACCAAACGCGGCACTATCCGTAAGAAGGGTCGTAGTGAGGTGGCGGCTCGCTTTGTGCGGGCTTGACGTGATTTTGAGATAGTTACAAATCTCTGGAATCTATGATCTCTGGAAGAAGCTACTCTCCGTGCTAACCCTACACAACGATAATGCACCCGCAATCCTCAACTCACTACCCAGACTCACCAAGAGAAATCAACTCTTGCCTCAAGTACTCAATGTACTCAATGATCATGTGTACACCTTTCTGGAATGCATCCTCCGACACACCGTACAGCTCGTTGTACACCTCAACGACGGCAGTGGAGGTGCTTGCAGGACCAGGATCAACACGTCTCTCCAGCACCATTGTAAAGAAGCGCTCCAGTTCCTCAGAGGATAGGTTATTGGTCATCTGTGATCAGGTCAAAGACGCAAGCCATCAGCGTCACCAGTATGTAGGACCAGATTTTGGTACTTACCTCCTGGTCTGATTTAGCCTCTGAGACTCCGTTATCAGCATTTTTCTCCTCATATTGAGCAAGTAACCAGTATGAGACCGTTGTGTGTCTCTCGTCAAAAGGGTCCATATTGGGCACGCCCGTGAGACCTATTGGTTCATCAGCCACTGATAGTAAACTCAGGCAGGGCGCAACAGATTTTGGTTCACGACCCACTGATAGTAAACTCAGATGATGGAGTAACAGATTTTGGTTCACGACCCACTGATAGTAAACTCAGATGATGGAGTAACAGATTTTGGTTCACGACCCACTGATAGTAAACTCAGGCAGGGGCGCAACAGATTTTGGTTCACGACCCACTGATAGTAAACTCAGATGATGGAGCAACAGATTTTGGTTCACGACCCACTGATAGTAAACTCAGATGATGGAGTAACAGATTTTGGTTCACGACCCACTGATAGTAAACTCAGGCAGGGGCGCAACAGATTTTGGTTCACAACCCACTGATAGTAAACTCAGATGATGGAGCAACAGATTTTGGTTCACGACCCACTGATAGTAAACTCAGATGATGGAGCAACAGATTTTGGTTCACGACCCACTGATAGTAAACTCAGATGATGGAGTAACAGATTTTGGTTCACGACCCACTGATAGTAAACTCAGGCAGGGGCGCAACAGATTTTGGTTCACAACCCACTGATAGTAAACTCAGATGATGGAGTAACAGATTTTGGTTCACGACCCACTGATAGTAAACTCAGATGATGGAGCAACAGATTTTGGTTCACGACCCACTGATAGTAAACTCAGATGATGGAGCAACAGATTTTGGTTCACGACCCACTGATAGTAAACTCAGATGATGGAGTAACAGATTTTGGTTCACGACCCACTGATAGTAAACTCGGGCAAGCGCGCGACAGATTTTGGTTCATCCGCCACTGATAGTAAAACTCAGGTGAGGAACGAGGGTCCGTCACGCTCACACTTTGTGACGGACCTTTCAAATCGGTCTGAGCTAAAGAGACGGCGCTCTCAAGGCAACCCCAAACTCGTTTCCTACCCAACACAACATACCCTGACGCACAAGAGCGTTGCTTACCCACCTGGAGAAAAATCAGCGATTCAAAAACGCTTCTGGCTCTTGCTCTCCCAGGCGGCCGCAATGCCTCGCAAGGTTAATCAGATACACGAATTCATAAAGACGCGACGTGGGGATTACACTTTTACTCTCGTCTACAAAGAGGGCACGAAGATCAAGGCATTGAGAGAGGTCTCCTGACCATTTGAGGATGGACAAACCCGGCTGCCGACGTGTGTGACCCAGGACTTTGTCGTGTTCAAATACCCTACCACCGCCAGCAGCCACCGAGCCAGGTCAGAGTGTGTGGGACGCGACTGCCGAGCCATTTTCGAGGCGGTGCTCAGAGAGCTGGACGCACGCGATGCCTTTACCGCTGCCCGCCGCGTCGTTCGCCGGGGTTGCGTGCTCGAGCTTCACCTGGGCGATCGCACCCAGACGCCCAAGGCCGTGGCCGCGCGCCTGATCAACTTTTTGTCGAAGGAGGCCGTCTCTGCGGCCACCAAGTGGACCCTCGACGAGAAGTCCGGGAGGTACGAGGGGCTGCACAAGCTTTCCCACGGCCAGCTGTGGACACTCGTGCCTCTGGCGGCGCGCGAAACCTTGACGACCATGACCCCCAAGCGGCTCAAAGAAAAGTTTCCTCGTCACAAGCAGAGGACCCGTGAGGAGGCCCTGACCCACGCCTGTTTTCTGCACGTTTGGCCGGACGGCCACTGGGTCGAGGTGAGGGCCAGTAAGTACCACGGCCTCGGTCTCTTTGCGCGCGTCCGGTTCTTCAAGGACGACGTCGTGGCGGTCATGCAGCTGGTGAGCGAGGACGAGTGGGGCAAAGAGCGAGAGCCCGGAAAGGTGTACTACAAAGTGAGTAAGGATTGCTTTGCCCGCTACATCGAAGCCGCCGCGCTCCAGCCAAATCAAGGCACGGGCTCCGCCATCAACAGTGCGCCCACGCCGGAAGGGGCCAATGTGGTCTTTAGGAAGGTGCACGGCAGCACCGTGACGGTCGTAGCTAAGAAAGCGATTCAGGTCGGGGAGGAGATCCTGGGCTACTACCTCAGAAACCAACTCATCACCAGCGAGTAGTGTCTAGTGTCTAGTGTCTAGCCTCGCTACTTGTCTACGTGTCTACGTGTCTACTTGTAAAGAAAGGACAGAAGCCCCAGCCCCAACCGCGCGCGCTTCGGTTCCCGCTCTCGTTCGTCTTCGTCTCTACAGCTAGCTGCCAGTGACACAACTGACAGGCGGGCCTCCTCTGCCTCCAGCTGGCGCAGCAGGTCGCCCTCTGCCTGTGCCTTGGACGCCAGCTCGCTCTTGACGCGGCGCACGGCCGCCAGCTGCTTCTCCCGCGCCTCCTCCTGGCCACGCAGCAGCGATACCGCCGCCTCCCTTGCCGCCGCGGCCTCGCGTAGCGGCTGCTCCCACGAGTACACGGCGTCCTGCAGATCGCCCAGGAACAGCGGCCGGCGCTCGTCTGGCTCCTGAATCATTGTGATCAGTCTCTGCTGCCACTGACTCGGTTGCGCTTTGACGAAAGCCACAACCTCCCGGGTCAGTGCGGCCAGTGCCGCGTAGTAGCTCTCGCTCCTCGACGTCGCTTTGTGGCGCGACACAAAGTGCAGGATGGCGTCCTGAACCTCGAGGTCCGGGTGCTCGCGACAGACCTCCAACACGAGCCGGCGGCTGCGGACGTCTTGCCGCGTGACGCCGAACTCGGACAAGCGCTCGCCCTGCGTGCCGCAGTGGCAGTAGGCCAGGAAACACTGCCGCCACTTGGCGAGCCTCGCCTCAAAGGACTTGACGCGGTGCTCCGCCGCCAACGCCTGCGCCTGCTGCAGCGTGTCTGCAGACACGGGTGTCTCGACCTGCCGCTCTTCCTCCGTCGGTTCGAACGCGGGTGGCTTTCTGTCGCCGACAACCCGCATCACCGCCACCCGCAGAGCGTCGGGATCACTGGCTTCCTCGACCGTGCACTCGCCCGCGGGCCCTCGCAGGATGGCCTGACCGTCGCCGGGCCTGATAGCCACCAGCGTATTGTCCAGGTCCATCCTCAAGTCCAGGTCTTCGCCCTTCTGCCACTCCTCCATATCCATCCACCGACCGGCCATGGCGGCTGCCAAGCAGAGCTTGAGTTTAGTTAGTTAAGTATACAAGTAATGTCGTCGACCTTCGTCGTGCGGACGACGACGAGACGACGACGGGTAGCGAACAGAACACTGAACAGATCGGCGATTTTCACCCAGTCGAGTGCGGTGTGCCCCACCGAACCCTCGCCGGATGTGACCGACGACCGGCACTGCCGGCGGACAGCGGTCACCTCTGACCGTCATATGACTGGTAGATGCCGGTCACTGGAGGTATTGTCCCTTGAAATCTTGGTTTCTAACCTCACTGGCTGTTTAGATTTTGGTCCGAGTCGGATGCAATCGTGTTTCACAGTGTTGCTTGACTTGTTTGCGAAAAATGATATCAGATATCAGACATCAAGGTTTCGGCGATAATCATTGAGACGGCTGCAACCTTTATTAACACCATACTTAGTTACGTTTCCCGCGTAGGGTTAGGGGCCGTTTAACCCGAAGCAGTCTTTCGCATCACACGCTTGTCGTGTTGGCTGAAACCACTTGTCCACGTGCGGGCGATACGGAAGGAAGCATGTGGCTCAATGTACACCGAGGGGTCTACATCCTTTTCGGCGTCTGACAAAAAGGCATTCCGCAAGCACTGCCCTTCACGACATCCTTGTCGAATAGGAGTGAGTGCCCGAAGTTCTTTCAAGGGTACACCAGGACAGATGTAATCCAAGTACGTCTTGAGTGCAGCTCGGAGTCTGGTATGGGCGAGCTCGCGGTATGCGGTGTTCGGGCCCCCTCCCATCGCCGTTGGCGAGATGCTGTCGAGTGCGGCTTGGTTCACCGTCATTAGCATCTGCTTCTCGGTGTCATCCGGATCCCGTGTAAGTAGAGGAAGATTGGGAGGAGCGTGAAGACGGGGTTGCACAAGAACTGGGCCTGGGTGTTGTTCTTCTACTACCATGGGCTCCGCTGGCTCCAACGGGCGAACTTGAAGTTGCTCGGGGACCTCTAGCCCCATGAGCTCGTACACGCGTATGTGGTAGCAGTCGCGATCTACCCTTTTGAGAGACGGAAGCCACTCCTCTCGCTCGCGCGCGAGATAGTCCGCGATATCGACCAGCGCACACGCCTCTTCGTGCGTGGACGGAGTCCTCCCGAGTGCCGCGCAACACTCCATGTACCAGTCGTAGTCACTGAAGTGCAAGGGAACGGGAGGTGCGTGCGGCTGGCTCTCCGTACAGAAGTGGCCTCTTCTCCACATCAGAAACTTCGCGGACTCTTTAGCATACGCGAAGTAGCACGCCTTCTGCTCGTAGTAGAATATCTTGTGCTGTTCCACGCGTTTGATTTCACCAGATAAGCTCTTGATCGGCTTCTTGGCTCGTTTGGTCTCCTCCTTGACCGCCTTGTGTACCCAACAACGAAGCTCATGGAAATTCTTAGGTCGACGCCGCTGCTCATACATGTATTTGCAGATGTGCCATATAAACTCATCCTCAAGCGAGACGCCGTCCGGAAAGATGGCTTCTGCAGGCCACTGCCCCTCCTCTGCACGTGTTGATACGCGTCAGTTATGTCTCAATTCATAATACACGAGAGGTGTCGCAGTCGTGCACTTACGTTCTCTTGACAGCTTGCAGAGGTAGTCGTTTTCCGTCATAGGCCCATAGAATACCACTCCCTCTTCTTCCACATCCTCCTCAGGTTGGTCGTCGTAGAACATGTTCCCCGCGACTACGCCTGTCCATACCTCCACGCTGCTCGTGCTGTCGTCGTCGGATGACATTGCTGCAGACATGGGTGCCGTTTTTCAGTGGCAAGTGTACTAGGGATGGTAAAAACAGAAACCTTGATGTCTGATACCTGATATCAATTTTTCCACGCACACCTCATGGCTACACCGTGAAACACGATTGCATCCGAGCGGGCCAATATTTCCATACAGCAGTGTCTCACTGATTATCGCCGAAACCTTGATGTCTGATACCTGATATCAATTTTTCCACGCACACCTCATGGCTACACCGTGAAACACGATTGCATCCGAGCGGGCCAATATTTCCATACAGCAGTGTCTCACTGATTATCGCCGAAACCTTGATGTCTGATACCTGATATCAATTTTTTCACGCACACCTCATGGCTACAGCGAGCAACACGATTGCATCCGAGCGGGCTGATATTTCCAAACGGCATTGTCTCAGTGATTATCGCCGAAACCTTGATGTCTGATACCTGATATCATTTTTTCACGCACACCTCATCGCTACAGCGAGCAACACAATTGCATCCGAGCGGGCTGATATTTCCAAACGGCATTGTCTCAGTGATTATCGCCGAAACCTTGATGTCTGATACCTGATATCAATTTTTTCACGCACACCTCATCGCTACAGCGAGCAACACAATTGCATCCGAGACGGGCCAAATTTCCAAACAGCAGCGTCTCGGTGAGTATCGCCGAAAATGCAAAGTGCAAAGTGCAAAGTCAAATTTTCACACACATGCCCGTGAACGTCAACATCTTTTGACGCTGCACGGTTTTCCGACGGCTGAATCCCAAATGCAAATCGCAAACTCATGTGGCGTCGCAGACAAAGTCGGCGCAGCCAAGGCTGCTTAAGCTGCCGCTTGCTCAGGCAGACGCCCGCGTTGTGTTTCAGTTCAGTCGTGGCTGTCGACACTTATGGCGCCGCCAACCTTTTGGGCGCCGCCCGTTGTCCGACGGCGCCAGGATGTCACTGTCTATTCTGCAACAGCCGCACGATCTCCGTGTGGCCTTGCGCCGAGGCGCGATGCGCTATGTCGCTCATCCACATATAAGGAACTATGAGTCTCTCCGCCGGTAGCTCCAGCAGCATCCGCATAGTCTCTATGTCGTCTTTGACCGCTGCAAACAGCAAGGCCTGGTTGTACCGTGCGGCGGGGTTCACTCCTCTCTCCACCGGCAGCTCCAGAAGCGTTCGCACAATCTTGGTGTGCCTTAGCTGCGCAGCAGAGCAAAACGCTTGGTTGTCTCTGGCGGCGGGGTCTACACCTCGCTCTAGCGGGAGCTGCAGCAGCAATCGCACGACCTCATCATGTCCATTGAAAGTAGCATCAAGCAGAGCCCTATTGTCCCGTGCAGCAGGATCCACACGTCGATCCAGTGGCAGCTCCAGCAGCATCCGCACAATCTCTACATGGCCAAAGGACGCGGCAGCTTGAAGCACTCCGTTGTTCCGAGCAGCAGGATCCACACCTCGCTCCAGCGGAAGGTCCAGTAGCATTCGCACAATCTCCACGTTGCCTCTGCGCGCGGCACGCAAAAGGGCCTCGTTGTCTCGAGCGGCGGGATCCACACCTCTTTCCAGCGGAAGCTCCAATAGCATTTGCACAACTTCTGTGTGACCCATCCTTGCGGCCTCTCGTAGGGCCTTATTACTTGTGGAAGCTACAGCAACCCCTCTCCCGGGAACTAGCATCAACCGGACAACGGAGGCTAAACCGAGTTCCGCGGCCTTGAAGAAGATCCGCTGGTGCTCCGAGGGAGACAGCCAGAAGTGCTCGAGCCAGTTCTTGCTCGTTTCGCGGTTTGTGGACGCAAAGCGTGCCGCACACTCAACAGTCAGGAACGGCATGACCCAATACATGCAAGCAAGCGCCATCCTACTGCTGGCAGACTCTGACAGCAAAAAGTCACCCTTTGGAATTTCGTCGTCGGGAGAGCAAGGTAGGGGCGATTTCGGAGGGGGGAGGCTCTGAGGGGTATCGCCGAAATTCGGTTCATTCCCTCCCTCGTGCTTTCCGCCCGTCTGGCCAAGCCTACGTGTCTCAGAAAACACAACAACTAAACTAGCTAGCTACCCCACTGCTCAAACTACTTCGTGCTACGCGCAGAAGCGCCGAGTTCTGCCGTGTGTGTGGCTCTCACACACACCCACTTTCTCTTGCGTGTGTCTTTGCTTCTCAGCCCGGGGGAGCGGCCTACCAAGATGACTGCCGTCTCCGCCACGTCTGCGGGGGACGCCAACGGGGAGGCACGCGGGCCCGCGGAAGGATCCGCCTCCCGGGAGCCCCAGACGGAAGCCTACCACGACGTGCTGCGCCAACTCGACGCCGTGCAGCGGGCGGACGTGCGGTACACGCAGCAGAAACAGTCCATCGATCGCATGCAGCAACGGATCGCGCGTCTGGGCAAGGAGAACTTCGAGGCCAACCGCAAGCTAGCGACGGCCATCCATGCGCTGCTCCAGGAGTGGAGGAGGGCCCCGGGGGCCGGGGTCCGCGTGGTGGGGAATACGACAGGCACTATCTACCTGCCCGCGTGCGTGACCAAGCAGGATTTTGTCGTGCGCTGCCTGCAAGCGGACTGCTTCGTGCGGACCAGCAGCCTGGACAAGACGCCCTACTACTTGCGCGTGAAGCACCCCGACACCGGCGCAGGTGAGCTGTGTTGTTCGAACGGGTATGTGTGCATTGGTATGTACGGCGTGGTGCCACGTTGAGCGGGCAGAAAATGCCGCCGCACCAGTTCGCCTGAATAAACCCCGACGAACTGGTGCGCCTGGCTAAACCCCGACGAACTGGTGCGCCTGACTTATCCCCGACGAATTGAGGGGGCGCAGCCCGAGGCTGCTTAAGCTGCCGCTCACCTGACCCAAAACCCCGCCGCACTGGTGGGCGCAGCCAAGGCTGCTTTAGCTGACGCTCGCCTGGCCCTCAGATCTTGAGATTCAAGTCTTTCCTGGCCTTGCGGAGAAGACGTACCAGGACTACTACCGCGTGCATCTCTGGGATCCCAAGTTGTCGACCGATGAGCCGCAAGACGACGACCTGCTGCGCCTGGTGCAACTCGGCCGAATCGCGTGGAAAGACGAGCACGAGAAGTGGACCGAGGCCGTCTCTAGTGGGTGCACTGCCAAGTGCAGAAAGCAGCTCGAGCGCCTAACTAGGCTGCTTCGCCTGCACGTCTCCCAGAAGCCCCAAAAGGGAGAGAAGCGCAAGCTCGCAGAGATCGAGGAGAACATACAAGCTGTGCGTCAGAAGGTAGCCTCCGGCGAGTACAAGCAGCTGCACCTACTGGCTCTGCTTCAGAATGGAAGCGCGGAGACGCTGCCGGACACTGAGCAGCTCCTCCAGCAGTACGAGAAACAGCTCAGAGGAGGATGGTACTAAACAGTAGAGTGTTCGATCAAAATCAGTTTGCGACCTACTGATAGTAAATCGCCGTCGCGGCAGACCGGAAATCAGTTGCGATTCACTGACAGTAATTGAGATCACCGCGGCTTGCCACAAAAATTACGTTTGCGACCCACTGATAGTAAATCGCAGTCACGGCAGACCGGAAATCAGTTTGCGATTCACTGACAGTAACTCAGATCACCGCGGCTTGCCACAAAATTACGTTTGCGATCCACTGATAGTAAATTGCGGTCGCCGAAAGTCTAATATCAATCTCAATGTCAATTATTCACACACACGCCTCATAGCCACAGCGTGACAGTGTCAAAGATCATCGCCGAAACCTTGAGCAAAAACCCTGATGTCATTTTTTTGAGTGCACCTCACGCCACACAGTGAAAATGCAAGACAAGTACGGTGCGACCTACGCTGTCGTACTTAGACGCGCCGAGTCGCGCAGAGAGGCATGGCAATACGTCTTCTCGGAGTGGCTCTTTGTCACACTCACAGATGCCACGACAACCTACCAGTTGACGACGAGCCTTCTTGATACCCTCGCGGATCTGATTGCCGTGGGGTTTCCTTTCACCTTTGATCCGTTGGAATTGGCCGCACGTATGCTACATGAGTCCCGGGCAGATCCCTTGTGTGTCGAGGAAATACCACTCTCTAACTTTCGGCCCTTTATGAGCGCGATTGGACGGTATGGCTTTAACATTCTGCGTCCATGGGTAAGATCGATGGTACAGGCCTTTGTGGACAATAATGAGTGGGTAGGGGGTGACCCGGAATATAATCGGGACTTCTTAGTGATGAATGTGCTACCATCGTCATTACTACTGCCTCATCTCCCTTACATCATGGACGCTTTGCATAGTACTCAAACTCTCAGAGCACGGAATGCCGCTGCTCTTTTGCAGTGGAGTTGTCTGTCGGGCCATACCATTCTACTTGAGTACATTCCTGCTATGATCCGTCTTATATTCGAATACAAAGAGAACCCAGACAAAGGGTGGGACGACATCCGTGACATGGTAGCGCTTCTTGGAGTCTTCGGCGCAGATATACTCCGCCCTCATCAACGAGTGTTCGAAGACATGATCCTTACGCTTGTAGATAAAGCTAATCGCGGTATTGATGGCGGCATAGAGTATGGAGTTTGGGAGATGATTGGTGTCCTCAAGGCCTTGCCAGAGTTGCTGTCAAACACAGGCTGCCTGCTTCGCTTAATTGATCTTACATGGTACAGCAGACCATGGGATGTTCTGGAGGTAGTGGAGCTTCTACTTGCACATATGCCCGAGTGGGAACTTAGATTCTTTCGGGAGGAATTCGATGAGATCATCGAAATGTGTAATAACAGGTATTCGCTTTAACCCTTGCCTTTTTTACCTACGCCATCTCGATAGTCGCTACGACACAGCACCTGCCGACTAACAACATGCACTGGCTCGTCGACATCCTCGACAAACCGGGTGTCACCACGTACACCACATCCGCTGGAGAGGAGTGGCGCATCATCAATGTCCCCGGATTCCGATGGAGTAATCACCGGAAAGCGTGGCTTTGGGTCTCTAAATGGGGAAGACTCCTCAACCGCGACGGTGACTTTCTGCAAGGCAACGCGGAAACGGGCCAGTACGTGCAGACGTCGGTCGCCATCCACGTTCCGGGTGCGTGGGGAATTAACAAGGCCTATGGCCTTCACGTGATCGCCGCTTACACGTTCCTTGGTCCGCCACCTACAATGGTCCATACCGTCGATCACATCGACCGACGCCCCTACAACAACATGGTGTCCAACCTGCGCTGGGCCACACCCAATCAACAGCTTGAGAATCAGGAGCGCGTGCATGTCACTGCTCGGGTTGAGGGACATCATGGAGTGCTCACTACCTACAAAGACGTCGCTCGGATTACAGGGACTAATGACGGAACCGCACGCTACGCGCTTCGCCATAAAGCGGAGGGTACTTCCACGATGGTCGGAGGTAGGCAAGTGGAGATCGTCGAGCGTTCGACTACGCACATCTGCCCTCCACAGAACAAAGTGGCACGACTGGGGCCTTACCCTACGCAATACCCCACGCGCAAGCAAGATTTTGCGAGATTCATGGCAGGAGAGTCCGTGGATCAGATTGTGCAAACCAGGGAGCGACCCGTACAGAGGAGATCTATCGTCGCTAACATTTATAGGGCTATCTGTGAACATCCTACAACGGATCTTCTACCAGTTGCACAACGTATAGGCCTTGATGACCCTGATCTGCGCAGTAGACTCAGAGAGGTGATCCAGGCGGCTTTCACTGAAGACGGTGCGGGTGAAGAAGCTGTGCGATCATTCATTGAGACCACAATGGCTGTTGTAGCAGAAGAGTGGGACCTCATCAAAATGGTCAATTACCAGATTTACGAGCGTCTCAAACAAAGCTAACTAGTTCTATAGAACTATTCGTCGGAACCATCTCTACCCTGGGACCGTTACGACCGTTGCTCCCTCGCTACGACTGTTCTAGAGTAGGGCTGGACTGCCGGCCCAGACTGGGGTCAAGGCCAGCAGCCAGCCAGCCCTTGCCCGCTGGTTCGGCGAGCGTTCGGCGGGGCTTCGGCGGGCGCGCGCGGACGGGCGGCGGGGCCTCAAGGGGCAAGGAGCGGACCACCAGCGAGAGAGGGGAAAACAACAATGGACGCAAAGTTGTCAACGGCCAGCTGTCACGTTTCAATGCGATGTTTCCATTGCTTCTTCACTCGATGACATGTTGAATGGCTTCAAATACCTCATTCATGTAGTCCCAGTATTTGCCTCTTAATGCATTACTTCTGGCAGCGACTGTTTCATACCTCCATGCTGCCCTAAGCTGCTTGCTATGGTCGCAATCAAAGTTCAGAAGGATTCGTTCGATCCGCAAAACGCACAGATTATAGCGATCTATCGACTTCTGCACGTACCGCGCAATGACTATCCCTGATCCAGCAGACGACGTGGCTATTCCCAAAAATTTCCCACCATCCTTGAGATTTCCGTCAATGGCGAGGAAGCATCCGTAAACGAATAGTCCGGCTCCCCCAAAAAAGAGGATAAGTATCAGCAGATATCTCCACAGGACCGCCCTCGTATACTGCCACCACTTGTCGACCAACGCCTTGCGGATCTTGACAACTTCATCGCTGGCCATTAGTGCCTTCCAGTCAATATCGTTGTTGTCGGCAGTATCACTGTTGGCTTCCACGTCTTGAACCCCTTGACTAAGACCTGTCACAAGAGGAACCGGACAAATATCCAATCAGTCAGGCGATTAGGTGTTCTGCACATAGGACAGAGATCGCTCTGAATGCGCCATTGGATAATGCATTTCTGGTGCACACAATGGTTGCATGTTCCCTTTGCTATTCTCTGAGGCGACGGCAACAATGGGTCTAAGCAAATGCAGCAGTTGGTCGTTTCGAGGGCATACCGAGACATACTTTGGGCCTGCAGCATCCTCCGGACGTCTAGTAGTATACTCTTCATCGTCTTGATGCTTTCTTCCATGGTCCTCTTCTTTTGTCTCGTCCGTGTCGGTCATCTAGATGTTTACAACAAAAGAGAAAAACGAGTGCAGGCAGACCTCGGTATCACACACAAAAGTCCATCGCTCGTCGGCGATCGTTTCCTGGCTCTTTACCCGGTCACTCTCCAACACTCCTAACAGGTCTACAGCAGCGCCAGCTCTTCGTGGAAGTCGTAGGTGTCCTCGAGGGGGTAGCCAGTGAAGTGCACGGTGATGGGGGTTTCGGGTTTGGGGTCGTGAATGCTCTTGAGGATGGCGCCTCGGAGTGCCGGAAGGAGCCGCTTCAGCGGATTGAATCGGATCACCACCACGGGTAAGTCGCCCGCTTGCTCGCACAGTTGGAGAAGGCGGTAGATCTCATCCTGGCGCGAGTAGTGGCGGTGGCACTGCTCGTCGACCTCAACGAACACGATGCGGTCACGCAGAACGTAGCAGAAGTCGGATCGACGAAGGTTGGTTGCGCACGGCAAGCGCTGGTCACGGTACGAGTAGTGCTTGAGCGTGGCATCGTTGTCCAGGTACTGCTCGACCATCGTCTCCAGGAGCTTCTGGCGCTTCCTCCCTCCGCGGCACGCCCAACACAGAGCACCAGGCGATGGAACGGATACCTCGTGGCAGGCCGTGCAACGGTACCCTCCGCCGTGTCGCACGCAGAAGGGTGTAGGCCCCTTACTGGCTTGGTGGCAGCCCGGGCTTTCGCAGAGGCGACCTCCATGCACCGCACACACCGGTACGTTCAAGCTCATGGATCGCGATGTACATCCTTCGACCTCACAGGGCGGGCGCATCACATCCTCCATCCCGGGGAGTTTGTGTAGCGAGCACCGCGTGGGCTTAGCTAGGACGTACCCGAACTGGCAGTTCTTACGCACTCCTCTGACCAGCCAGGGTTTGGAATCGTCGTCAGAGTCGCTGTCGGACTCGAACCCTAACAAGTTGTCGTCGACTGGCTTGTTGAGCTTGGTGAGGGCTTCAACGGGCGCGCAATCCCACAGGTGAGTGTCGAGACGACATACAGCACACGTCGACGTGTTGATGCCCACCTCGTAAAGGTAGCGGCGTTGGTGTACGGCTGGATTGGCGGCGGATTCGATGGATGGCTTTGAGAGCCAACCCTCGTTACTGCGGTCGTTGCGCAGGCTCGCCTCTAAGTCTGGGATCGAGTTGAATAGCACCATTCTATCCCTGTCGTCACCCCAAGGGCACGGTGAGCTACGATGGATGCCTAGCCGAGTACCTCTGACACCCTTGAACGGTAGTCGATGACTTACTGAGAAAAGGTTGGCCATAGGCTGGCCGAGTACATTGATACCCTTGAACGATGGCCGATGACTTACTGAGAAAAGGTTGGCCATCGGCGAGGGCTGGTCAGTGTCGACGATCGGTCGCGTGGATGTGCTCTGGAGTGGGGGTGTATGTAATCCCAGCATCGTTTTGCACCTCATTTTGTACGGGGTCGCGATCGCGGATCACCTGGAGTGGGGGCGTGTTTCAGCCCAGCATCGTAGGGCGTCTTGCGCGGTACTTACCCCATGGCTGTACCCTGGAGTGGGGGTGTGGTTCAGGCCAGCATCGTAGGGCGTCTTGCGCGGTACTTACCCCATGGCTGTACCCTGGAGTGGGGGTGTGGTTCAGGCCTTCATAGGAGGGTACCTGTGGTGGGTAAGGCCGCCTCCTGGGAGTGAAAAGGCCGATGCAATGCGCGGCGATGAGGTCAGTGGCGACGGATGACCTCGTGGCTGTACCCTGGAGTGGGGGTGTGGTTCAGGCCTTCATAGGAGGGTACCTGTGGTGGGTAAGGCCGCCTCCTGGGAGTGAAAAGGCCGATGCAATGCGCGGCGATGAGGTCAGTGGCGACGGATGACCTCGTGGCTGTACCCTGGAGTGGGGGTGTGGTTCAGGCCTTCATAGGAGGGTACCTGTGGGTGGGTAAGGCCGCCTCCTGGGCGTGAAAAGGCCGATGCAATGCGCGGCGATGAGGTCAGTGGCGACGGATGACCTCGTGGCTGTACCCTGGAGCGGGGGTGTGGATCAGGCCTTCATAGGAGGGTACCTGTAGTGGGTAAGGCCGCCTCCTGGGCGTGAAAAGGCCGATGCAAGGCGCGGCGATGAGGTCAGTGGCGACGGATGACCTCGTGGCTGTACCCTGGAGCGGGGGTGTGGATCAGGCCTTCATAGGAGGGTACCTGTAGTGGGTAAGGCCGCCTCCTGGGCGTGAAAAGGCCGATGCAAGGCGCGGCAATGAGGTCAGTGGCGACGGATGACCTCGTGGCTGTACCCTTGAGTGGGGGTGTGGGTCAGGCCGGCATCGGAGGGCCCCAGGGGGTGGCCGCGGAGCCTCCTGGGCCCGAAAGGCCGATGCTTCGGCCGGCAAGCAGGTCAGTGGCGACGCCTGGCCCGTTGACTGAGCCCTGGAGTGGAGGTGTGCCTCTGGCCGGCATCGGAGGGCCCCAAGGGGTGGCCGCGGAGCCTCCTGGGCCCGAAAAGGCCGATGCATCGGCTGGTAAGCAAGTCGTAGGTAGGGTCTGACCCTGGAGCGTCGCCTTTGTACCACGAGGTTGATGCTGGTGACGATGTACCTTCAGAGTACCATACCTTAGGGTTGACACGGTGGTGGCTCTGAACCTGACTACGCTACCCTGATGGTCTAAGGGCTACGCTGGTGGTCCGCTCCTTGCCCCTTGAGGCCCCGCCGCCCGTCCGCGCGCGCCCCGCCGAAGCCCCGCCGAACGCTCGCCGAACCAGCGGGCAAGGGCTGGCTGGCTGCTGGCCTTGACCCCAGTCTGGGCCGGCAGTCCAGCCCTACTCTAGAACAGTCGTAGCGAGGGAGCAACGGTCGTAACGGTCCCAGGGTAGAGATGGTTCCGACGAATAGTTTCTAA